>VZRH01000930.1:291861-308345 GCA_013397555.1 Urocynchramus pylzowi
CCCCTCCCCCCACCCCCCCAGTTTTTGGAGGCTCTGTGCTATCTATGTGCTCACATCTTCATCCTACACACAACACTGCAGCTTTTAGCCAAAAAAACACCAACCTCATTGCTTGTGTTTGGGAAAACTAAAAGGGAGAAAGCTGCAGAGCATTCCAGTGTTCTCCCAGGAAATGCAGTCTCCTCCCAAGGCCATCAGGCCTCACATGTGCTTGGTAAAAGGCCACTTCCCTCGGGAATTGAGGTTTGAGGGTAAGGAGCTGCATTGTCTGCTCCCAGATCACGGGATTGCCCACAGTGTTTGCCAGGACTGCAGCTCCCCAGTGGGGCTGGCAGCCCGCGATTCCCATCTCCGTGGGACACACAGGCTGCTCTGTTCACATCCACTCAGAGCTTGGGTTGCCTCTTGCTGCCTTGTGAATATTTTGGGAAGAGCTGAGACGAAACGTGATGCACGAGCTCCCTCTAAGGGCTTAGGAATTCCATGGAATGGCAGTCCCTGACGCTGCTTCTCTCCTCCCTGCAGTTGACACAACACCAAAGCATCCCTCTCAGTCTACAGTTTGTCAGAAGGGAACTCCCAACTCTGCCTCCAAAACCAAAGATAAAGTAAATAAGAGAAACGAGCGAGGAGAGACTCGGCTGCATCGCGCTGCCATCCGCGGGGACGCCCGGCGCATCAAGGAGCTCATCATCGAGGGTGCAGATGTCAATGTGAAGGACTTTGCAGGTAACAGCCCAGCAATCCCAGCTGTCTTCCCACCTGGTTGCATGTTCCACCTCCAAGAATGACTCCCACCAGAAAAAGTAGTTTGTTTCTAAATGGGGTTGCACCTTGGAAAGAGGGGATTTGCCAAAAATTGTGGTTTTGCTCTTTGAAGAGGAAAAAGTCTTTTTACCCTTAAAAAAAACCCCAATAAAACTAAACAAACAACAACAAAAACCCACATAAAAAATCCCCCAAAGCATCAGTTTTCTTGTTGGAGTTTGGCAGGCTGGGCAGTCTGCTTGAGGTGCTGAAGCTGGGCTGGGCAGGATCCAGAGAATCCCTGGAGCTGTTGTGGCTCCACACACCAAAACTGACCAGGCCACTGTGGACCATTCCCTTCTGCTCTTCCACGGGGGTGCTGTGTTGGAAGTCTGAAGGGTGATTTGCAAAGGGAGGTGGGCTGGTTTAGCTCTATTTTTTACTTAAAATAGAAGGAATTAACGTGCACAGAAATACTGCTGAGAGTGGGTTTGTGAACTCAGTGCTCTGGAGTTGGGGGGCTGATGCCTGTGAATTTTTGGGAGTTGTTTTTAAGGACTGAACGTGGGGGTGCTGCTGATGGGGAGGGAATGTGAAGGGCAAGGTTAGGCTCCCACCAGGCACCCGAGTTGGAGGAGTTATTAACCATCCTGACCCTCAGCTCAGGAGTATTACCACCTCCTCCTCCTCCTCCTCCTTCTCCTCCTCAGCAGTGCTGCCAAGCTCCTGCTTAGGGTGGTGGGATGAGATGGGAACAGCCCTGAGTCCTGCAGGGAGGAGGCAGCCACGGGGTGAAGGGGTGATGAAGGTGCCATTCAGTGGGCCTGGATCAGCCTTTCTCCGGCACGTCCAAGAGCTTGACTTCGCTCCTTGCTGTTCTCTTCACATGAATTTGGGGCTATAAATAGACATGGCTGTTCCTCCACCCGTATGATTAATCCCAATGCCAGACTGAAGTATCAGTTGTGATTAATTCCGGGCACAGGTGCCCCCTCCAAAGGCTCCAAGTGAAGGTAACGGAACGCGCTCCCACGGCGCTATCAGCAAAACACCGCAGCCGCCGCGCTGGGAAACTTCAAAACAGGCTCTGCTTAAAAACAGTCTGTTGGGACACGATAAAATATTTTGTTCTGTGCTCTTCAGAGATTTGTTTGAGAGCTGGAGCCACCATTACTGTGGAGATGCTGCTTGGTTTCTCCCCAAGCCCAGGCTGGTGTTCCTGTGTTTGGAGAGCACACAGAAAATCTCTGTGGGGCTGTCTCGAGCTCTGTCTGCAGTTCTGAGCTCAGGCCTGGTCTGGGCACCAGGGTTTCCCTTACAGAGAGATTGGAACATAAAGCCAAACCTAAAGGAGCTTAAAAGAAGGCTGGAGAGGGATGTTTCACAAGACCATGGAGAGGCAGAACAAGAGGGAATGGCCTTAAGCTGATATAGGGCAAGGTTAGATGGGATATTAGGAAGAAATTCTTCCCTGTGAGGGTGGTGAGGCCCTGGCACAGGTTTCTCAGAGAAGCTGTGGCTGCCCCATTGCTTGGAAGCATTGAAGGCCACGTTGGAGGCGACTTGTAGCAACCTGGGATAGTTCAAGGATTCCTTGCCCATGGCTGGGGGTGGGAATGGATGAGCTTTAAGGTCCCTACCAACCCAAACCATTTCACACTGGTATAAAGGGGAACAGATTTAAGAGCTGCCTTTCACATGACATCAGCAATTCTCCTTATTTCCCACATAAAACTTTCCATTTCCAGGGTCTGTGTTGGGTGTGGCAGATGCTCTGAGTGTAGCACATGGTATGACCAGAGGGAGAAGTGGGGTTGATGCTGTGGCTGCCTGGCAGGAGTAGCAGGGCACAGCTGCAGGTTCCTTCCCGCTGTGCCACGGGGATCCGGGCAAACATTTGGCCATCAGAGCAACACAGCCCTGCCCACGCTGACCCCGCAGGCTTTCCCTGTGTCTCGGTGTCACTGTGAGGGTGGTGTCCCTGTCCTTGCAGGCTGGACGGCGCTGCACGAGGCCTGCAACCGGGGCTACTACGACGTGGCCAAGCAGCTGCTGGCGGCGGGCGCCGAGGTCAACACCAAGGGGCTGGACGATGACACCCCCCTGCACGACGCGGCCAACAACGGCCACTTCAAGGTCAGGGTGCTGGGATTCACTGCTCTGCTTTAAGTGACTCTCCTGGGAACTTGTGCTTCGAGCAGCCCGCTGTGAAAGCACAGAGATTCTGGGTGGTTTTGTCTCATTTCCCATGGAGTGGGCAGGAGTTTGTGTTCAAGGCCAGGCTGGATAGGGCTTGGAGCAGCCTGGGTTAGTGGAAGGTGTCCCTGCCCATGGCAGGGGGTGGCATGGGATGGGCTTGAAGGTCCCTTCCAATCTAAATAATTCCCTGATTGTGTGAATTTCCCTGTTTCAGAGCTGTTGAGTGTTTTAGTTGGTGCTGCCCTGCACAGGGGCATTCTTCTGGAATTGGGACAGGAACATGATTTTGTGCCTTGTTCTCCCCCTTCTTTCCTGCCCAGGTTGATTCTTAGAATCACAGGATCATTAAGGTTGGAAAAGACCTCCCCAGTCATTGAACCCAACCATTAACCTGCTGCTGCCAGTGCAGCACTAAACCCTGTCCCTAAATGTTTTTTGAATACTTCCAGGGATGGCGATTACACCACTTCCTTGGGAATATTGCTGGGGCTTCTCTCGTATGTTAGTACCACAAGGCATGTCCTGAAGATACCAGTTTTTTAGTTATATATGAAAATCATAAAAAAAAACCTGGAATCAAAACATCTTGAACATCTTCAAGCCTCAATTTCTCTTTTCAGGTGGTGAAATTGTTGTTGCATTATGGAGGGAATCCTCATCAAAGCAACAGGAAGGGCGAGACACCTTTGAAAGTAGCAAATTCTCCCACCATGGTGAACCTGCTCCTGGGGAAGACCACGTACCCCTCCAGCGAAGAGAGCTCCACAGGTGAGACTGGCCTTTCTGTGGCCGTGGCAGTGACAGCTGTGGCCTGCAGCTAACACAGAGACCTGAAGGAACCAGTGAAATTACATCTTGTCAGATGTTGCTGTAGTCAGGAGCCCACCTGTAGCTGTTACCCAAATTCAGACAACATAACCACCAGCTTTACCTCGGAGGGCTGTTTGCCCTGGAAGCCAGCATTGAGATTGCTTCCCTGGTGCTGTTGGGATGTAGGATTGGAAGCCAGTTGCAGGTATATGGATGTCTTACCTTTGGAAGGTGGGTAATTCCAGTGGAGAGGAGGAGGTTTGCGTGCCCATCCTGTGTTCCTGTCGTTCAGCTGTCCCAGACACTGGTGTTTCAGGTTCTGCTTCCATGCTGTCCCTGCTAGAGCCTCTTCCTCCAATGCCACCATTGTGGGACACTCTGCAGGTTTTAATTAGTGCAAATTAGAGTTTTCAGTCTTTTGGGGGTCCTTCACCTACACTGTGTGCAGTCATAACCCTGTTCCAAAGTTCTCATGATACACCCAGGATGTTATTTTGAGAAACACCCCATGCAGGCTGGAGCTGGAGAAGCTTCCTTCCAAAAAGATCTCCCCAAGCTGTTGGGTGCCAGCTTGCAAAGGTTGGGTGAGGCCAAAGGGCATCAGGGCTGTTTGCAGGGGTTGGTGTGTGCAGGAGACCAGTGATGTTCCCTCCCCAGGACCCTTGTCAGTCCTTAACACGCTGTTCTTCTCTCTCTGCAGAGACCTCTAAAGAGGAGGACGCCCCTTCCTTCGCTCCCTCCAGCTCCGTTGATGGCAATAACACAGACTCAGAGTTTGAGAAGGGTTTGAAGCACAAGCCCAAGGCCCAGGAGCCCCCCAAAACCATCACCCCGGTGAAGGATGAGTATGAATTCGATGAGGACGATGAGCAGGACCGGGTCCCACCGGTCGATGACAAACATTTGCTGAAAAAGGATTACAGGAAAGAGACTAAAGCAAACAGTTTCATTTCCATACCCAAAATGGAAGTGAAAACTTATACTAAAAATAACACAATTACACCAAAGAAAGCTGCCCACCGCATCCTGTCGGACAGCTCGGACGAGGAGGAGACCAGCGTGGCCGTGGGCACGGGGGAGAAGCTGCGCCTCTCCACCCACTCCATATTGCCCAGCAGCAAAATCCGGGAGCCCACCAGCACCAAGGCACCCAAGGAGAAAAGCAAAGTAAAAAAGAAGCGGAAGAAGGAGACAAAAAGCAAAGAAGTTCGGTTTGGTAAAAAAAATGACAAGTTTTGTTCCTCTGAATCAGAGAGTGAAAACGTGGAGAGTGAGGAGGATGATAGAGACTCTCTACAGAGCTCTAGCTGTGTAAAGGACTCAAGGCTAGTGCTAAAGGAATCCTCCTTGTTTAACTCTCTGTCTGCCTCATCAACCTCTTCACATGGGAGTTTAGCATCCCAGAAACATAATCCCAGTCTTACAGAGCAGCACTCCAAGCACTGGAGGACGGACAATTGGAAAACCATATCTTCTCCAGCTTGGTCAGACGTCAGTTCCCTATCGGACTCCACCAGGACGAGGCTGACGAGCGAGTCAGACTACTCGTCCGAGGACTCGAGCTTAGAGTCACTAAAGCCAGTCAGGAAGAAACCAGAGCACAAAAAGAAAAACGCCCCCCACAACACTGTTTCTGAGAAAAAGAATTCATTCCATAGCAATGTGGATGGAGCAATTCCAAAGCTGGACAAGGAGGGGAAGGTTGTTAAAAAGCATAAAACAAAACACAAACATAAAAACAAGGAGAAGGGACAGTGTCCCATCAGCCAAGACATTAAAATAATCAAAACATTTTCTTTTGAGTTTGAGGACTCTAAACAAAAGCCTGAGAAAGGCTTGATAGTAGAGACAGAAAATCCAGTCGAAAACAAGTTGAAAGTGTTAAAGCACGATCGGGAACATGGTAAGAAGGAGGAAAAGCTCCCCAAAGGTAAAGCAGAGGAGAAGGAGTGGTTGTTTAAAGATGAGACTGGAAAATCCTCAAAAGAGGAGAAATCGTTAAGAAAAATCAAAGATGGTAGTAAAGACCTGAGCAAATCCTTCAGAGAAGGATTGAGTAAATCAGAAAAAGAGAAACCTGTCAAAGAGAAATCTCCCAAGGAGGAGAAGCCGAGAATACACAAGGAGGAGAGAAAGAAGAAGTCAAAGGACAAGCAGTCCAAATCTGAGAAGAAGAATGAGCTGAAGGAGGAGAAGGTTTCTAAACTAGAGAAAGAAAAATCCTTCAAGGAAGAGAAGGAAAAATGCAAAAAAGAAAAACTTTACAGGGACGAGTCCGGGTTTGATGAGTTTAATAACAAAACTCAGTTTGCCGAAAGTGAGGACACAAAGTTCAGCCTTTCGGATGATCAGCAGGAGAGGTGGTTTTCAGACTTGTCCTCTGATTCATCCTTCGATTTCAAGGGTGAGGACAGCTGGGATTCTCCAATAACGGATTTCAGGGAGATTAAAAATGACACTGTGGCAAAGCTAATCATAGAACCTGTGAAAGAGGAAATTAAAGACAAGAAAAAGGAAAATAAAATCAAAGAGAAGAAGGAATACAACGAGAAGCGGAATGAAAAGGACACTTTCTTAAAGAAGAAGGAGAGGGATTACGTGGAGAAAAGCTCCGAGAAGAAAAAGGACCAAACAGACAGACACAAAGTTACTCCCAGTTATTTGCCTGAAAAGGATAAGAAAAGGAAGGATTCTGTGGAGACTGGCAAGGAGAGGAAAGAAAAAGACACAGGTGAAACCAACAAAGACAGAAAAGATTCCTCTGACGGCTCTAAAGAGCGAAAAGATCCCAAGACGAAGCAGGAGGAGCCCTATCGAGATGACTTCAAGGAGTATGGCTGTGAAACATTCTTCAAGGATAAGTCTGACCCTGAGTTCAGTGGCAAAACCCTGGAGAGTTGGGAGAGGCACCATTCTGGGAAGGAGAAGGAGAAGAAAGATGCTCCTGATAAAGAAAAAAAAGAAAAGGTGAAGCCAGAAAAATACAAGGAAAAATCCAAAGAAGGCGACAAGGAGAAAAATGAAAAAGCTGCTCCAGAGAAAATCCTGAAGGACAAAGACCTAGAGAAGAGTTTTAAAGAGAAGAAAGAAACTAAGGAGAAATACAAGGATCTTCACAGCAAAGACAAGGAGAGGAAGAGTTCCTTCGACCAGGTGAAGGAGAAGAAAGAGAAAAACTTTTCCACAGACAGAGACGATTTCTCTGAGAAGAAGGACGAGAAGAAAGGCAAGGAGAAGAGCTGGTACAGCATCGCTGACATCTTCACGGACGAGAGCGAGGACGAGAGGGACGATTACAGCCTGAGCGGGTTCAAGGTCGGCGACTCGGCCGGCAGCGAGATGCATCGCCTGGACAGCCTGCAGGACAAGGACGACGGCGCCGCCGCCGAGAAGGAGCTGTACCCCGACAAGCACCGCAAGTACTCGAGCGACCGGCAGCACTCGGAGAAGCAGAAGGATAAGGAGTCCAAGGAGAAGAAAAAGGACAAAGGAACATCGGAAGGGGGAAAGGAGAAGAAGGAGAAGAGTTCCTTTGAGAAACACAAAGAGAAGAAGGATAAAGACTCCAGTGAGAAGTATAAGGACAGGAAGGAACGAATGTCCATAGATTCCACTCAGGAGAAGAAAAACAAGCAAAAGCTCCCAGAAAAGGTTGAGAAGAAGCACACCAGTGATGACAAGGTGAAAAGCAAACATAAGGAGAAGCCGGACAAGGAGCATTCCAAAGAGAAGAAGTCTTCAAAAGGAGGGGAGTCGGAGAAGAGCCTGCTGGAGAAGCTGGAGGAGGAGGCTCTGAATGACTACAGGGATGACTCCAACGACAAAATCAGCGAGATCTCCTCTGACAGCTTCACGGACAGAGGGCAAGAGCCAGGACTCACCAGCCTCTTTGAGTCTTCTAACCTCTCTCTGACCGACGCCGCTGAAGAAAAGTTTAAGGACTCTCTCCCTTTACCCTGCCTTCAGGACAAGCTCAAGGAGAAGGACAGGCACCGACATTCCTCATCTTCCTCAAAGAAAAGTCATGAGAAGGAAAAAGCAAAGAAAGAGAAGACAGAGAAAAAGGAAAAATCAGAAGAATTCAAGGACTCCAGCAGCAGAAAGGATTCTACTCATTATGAAAAAGATTTCTCTGTAGATGGGGAGGCTTTTGGCTCTTCCTACAACATAAAGGCAGACGCTGATGAGGAACCGGAGAAGAGCATTGATTACTTATTTTCTGAAAAGAAGGATAAAAATGATTCTGAAAGAGAGCTGTCAAAGAAGGCGGAGAAAGAAAAGACTTACGGTTCCAGCACCATCAGCACAGCTAAAGAGAAAAAGAAGCGGGATAAACACAAGGAAAAATGGAAGGAGGAAAAGGAAAAGCATAGGGACAAACACACAGATGGTTTCTTTAAACATCACAAAGATGAGCCAAAGTCAACACTCAAAGATAAGGACGGGCCTCAAGTTACCACCTTTAAAGATAAATCCAAGGAGGACAACCTCAAATTCGGTGAAACCAAACTGAAGGAGAAGCTTAAGGAGAATCAAGACAAAGACAAATCAGAGTCCATAAAAATAAGCAATGGGAATGAAAAAATAACCCTTTCCAAAGACAGCGGCAAGAAGGATGCCAGGCCAAGGGAGAAACTTCTGGGAGATGGTGATTTGATGATGACCAGCTTTGAGAGGATGCTGAGCCAGAAAGACCTGGAGATCGAGGAACGCCACAAAAGGCACAAGGAGAGAATGAAGCAAATGGAGAAAATGCGGCACAGGTCCGGAGACCCCAAGTTAAAGGACAAGCTGAAAAGCTCGGAGGATGTGCGCAAGAGGAGCCTGGATCTGCCGACCAAGAAGCCGCTAACACTGGACACGCAGCTCAAGGACAAGAAACTCAAAGAGCTGGGTCCCCTGACTCCTATTCTGTCACCAGAAAACAAGGCACAGCCTGCTGTGGGGACAGACTCCAAGGACTGGATCACGGGTCCTCAGCTGAAGGAGATCCTCCCAGCATCTCCCAGGCCAGATCAGAACCGGCCCACGGGCGTCCCGACCCCGGCATCCGTCGTGTCCTGCCCGAGCTACGAGGAGGTGATGCAGACTCCCAGGACTCCATCGTGCAGCAACGAGGACTACACGGACCTGATGTTCGAGTGTGCGGACTCTCAGCACTCGCTGCCCATCTCCACCATGTCCATGAACGCCTGTTCTCCTTCCTTCTTCGACAGATACACCAACGTTTCCAGCGGGCTCCCCGAGAACCCCAGTCAGACCCCAACTCGCACCATACCCTCCTCAAACCTCTACCGTTCCATCTCAGTGGATATCAGGAGGGCGCCCGAAGAGGAATTCAGCGTTGGAGATAAGTTTTTCAGACAGCAAAGTGTCCCAGCAACATCAAATTATGACTCTCCTGTGCAGCATTTAATGGAGGAGAAAGTTCCCCTTCCCTCTGTTCCTGCTGAGAAGTTCCAGTGTTTGTCTCCTGGGTATTACTCCCCAGATTATGGAGTTTCCTCACCCAAAGTGGAAGCTTTGCACTGCGCACCGGGAGCCGTCAGCGGGGTCGCCCAGTCTCCCGAAAGTGTCTTTTCTGGTTTACAAGCAAAATCCTCCCCTTCGCATAGGGATGAGTTGCTGGCTCCTTCAGTGGAAAGTGCTCTTCCCCCTGACATTGGCATGCCCTTGGATACCACAGAGGAGCAGCAAGCCACTGCCTCCATCATGCCACCAGAATCCACCTACCTACCACCCATCGAAGAAAACCATTTTAGTTCGGGAATGCCCGAACAAAACAACATAGACTGGGATAACCCTCCTTCCCGAAACCCAGACACCGCCATTCCTCCCAGCCTCATCGGCAACCCCGCCGAGCACTCTGTCACCTGGTCCATGGGCTCGGAGCTCCTGATGAAATCTCCCCAGAGGTTTTCCGAGTCCCCTAAACCTCCGCTCTGTTCCCTAGAGCCGATTCATCCTGCGCCAGTAGCCTTCATTCCCACAGAGACTTCCTACCCTGTTTCTCCCATCTCATACCCTCTGTCAGTGTCTGAACCGAGGCTGGAGGAAGTCAAGGAGGATGCTGAGGAAGCAGTTCCAGGAGAAATTGCAAATGCTGAGGAGCAAGCTCCATACATGTCCCCTACTAGGTTAGACACCTTCTTCAACAACTGCAAGCCTCTTCCAGAAGAAGCACCAGAGATCCCTCCAGAGCCCCCGTGTGTTCCAGCAGAACCTCAGGCCGAAGTCGTTGCTGCAGCAGAAAACAACTATTTGGAAAACAACAACGCGGCACCTGCGAATGCGGAGGAGGCGGTGACGTGGCCCGACCCCTTCACCAACACCGAGGATGAATTGGACCTTGGCCCCTTCTCGCTCCCAGAGCTGCCACTCCAGCCTAAGGACGTTGCGGAGACGGAGATTACCGAGGCGGAAGCGGTGGAGGAAAGCCCAGCAGCAGCTCCAGAACCGAGCGCTGGGATCATCAAAGCCGGCGCGTCCGTGATAGCGTCCGGTGAGCCAGAGGAGCCGCCGGCCAGCCAGGCAGCGGCCACCCTGCCCACGGACACAGAGCCACCAGCAGAGGAGCAGAAACCAGAAGTGGCGGCACAAGAAGCCGCCTCGGAAGCGCTGAACGCAGCTGAGGAGAAGGCAGCAGAGGACTCGGAAGCGCAGGTGTTCCAGCAGACCCCGTCCGAGCCCGCACAGGCGGAGAGCAAAGAGGTGGAGGCCGTGCACGAGGAGCTGTCGTCGGCTGGTGGGGTGGCAGAGGGCAGCTCCCAGCCCTGTCCTGTGCCCGTGGCCGGCTCCGAGGCCGGCGTTCCACAGGACAGTGCCGTGGCCCGTGGTGGCAGCCAGGCCCCGCCACCCCAGGCAGACGCGCCTCCCAGCAATGCTCAAGCAGAAATTGTGGAACCAGTACAAAAACCAGTAGCAGAAGCTCCCAAGCCACCCAAAATAGAAGAGATTCCTCAGCGGATTACCAGGAACCGGGCTCAGATGCTCGCCAACCAAAACAAGCAGAACGCCGCCGCATCCGAGAAGGAATTTCCTCCCGTCTCCGCGCCCGTCACGCGTGCCAAAGGCCGCATCACGGAGGAGGACGATTCCCAGGCTCAGCACCCGCGGAAGCGCCGCTTCCAGCGCTCCAACCAGCAGCTGCAGCAGCAGATCAACACGTCCACCCAGCAGACGAGGGAGATGATCCAGCAGACACTGGCAGCTATCGTCGACGCCATCAAACTGGACGACATCGAACCTTACCACAGCGACAGGTCCAACCCCTACTTCGAGTACCTCCAGATCAGGAAGAAGATTGAGGAGAAGCGGAAAATCCTGTGCTACATTACTCCCCAAGCTCCGCAGTGCTACGCTGAGTATGTCACCTACACAGGCTCCTACCTGTTGGATGGCAAACCCCTAAGCAAGCTCCATATTCCAGTGGTGAGTCACCGTCTCTCTTTAGCCTCGGGAACCATCCACCCCCTCACTGTTACGCACACATCCAAGTTGTCCCCATGCCCCGTCACCACCTTGCAATGCCAACGTGCCCCAGCCTACCTTTAGAATATGACACCGAGCCTGAGCCTGGGTAAGTGCCTGGCTGTGTGGTAAAGGCAGCCCCTGAGTTGCTGCATTTTTGCAGAGGAGACTTTGGGCTGTGCTGTGAGGGACCTGAGGTTTGGTCAGGTTTTAAAGCAAAGTTTGTAAGAATCCACTGGATTTGAGGCTGGAAGGTAAAACTGCTCTTGCAGCAGTGTAGTAACAGGATAATGAACCTGGAACATGGGAAAAAGATGGCTCTTAACTCCTGCCATCATTTTCCCAAGCTCTGCTCTTTGACTTGGCACTGGGATCAGCATTTCACTGCTGTGCTGCAGGAGCAGCCTCGCTAATACAAACGCAACAATAAACGTGGTGCTGCAGGTGGTAAATCTCCTCCAGGCTGGAGGAGAAGGGTCAGTGTGACCAGGCTCCATTCCTGGCTGCACACCCTGCCCTGCAGCACGAGGGCGGGTCAGGCTCTGGTTGTTCTTGCCAAGTCCTCACCCTCACCGAGTCTGAGTGCTGGCAGGACCTTGTCCTTGGCAGAGCTTCTCCACAGTCTCCACAGGCACCCCAAGGGATGTCCCTGTTCCCTCTGTGGCCAGCAGACATTTCAGGGTGCAGCCCCTGGGCTGTGCCCCGCAGAGGTCCTGCTCTCACCCCTGCCTGTGCCCGCAGATCGCGCCGCCGCCGTCGCTCGCGGAGCCGCTCAAGGAGCTCTTCAAGCAGCAGGAGGCCGTGCGGGGCAAGCTGCGGCTGCAGCACAGCATAGAGCGGGTAAGGGGACACTCCAGCTGGGCAGCAGGCCCCGAATTTCCCCTGCTGGTGAGGCTGAGGATGCCACACTCACTGCTCTGCTCTTCCTCAGGAGAAGCTCATCGTCTCCTGCGAGCAGGAGATCCTGAGGGTGCACTGCCGGGCAGCGAGGACCATTGCCAACCAGGCCGTGCCCTTCAGTGCCTGCACCATGCTGCTGGACTCCGAGGTGTACAACATGCCTCTGGAAAATCAGGTCAGTGCCTGGCTCGGTGGTGAGGAAGGGCCTCAGGGGCTCTGCAAGATCTTGAGGGAGATGGGCTTTTCTGGAAGGATGGAGGCAGGAGTTACTATGCTCTCCTTGCTCAGGTCACCCACCACAGCACACAGGTGCAGGATGTCACCTCCCCCTGAGGGCAGGGTTAGATGGGATATTGGGAAGGAATTGTTCCCTGGGAGGGTGGAGAGGCCCTGGCCCAGGATGCCCAGAGAATCTGTGGCTGCTCCATCCCTGAAAGTGTCCAAGACCAAGTTGGATGTGTTTTGGAGCAACCTGGGATAGTGAAAGGTGTCCCATGGCAGGGGGTGGGATGAGATGGGCTTTAAGGTCCCTTCCAGTCCAAACTGTTCTATGACTTGGAACATCATTTGTCTAATAGAATGTGGGATACAGGGAGTTCATGTCTGTTAGAAGCAAAGATGGCTCAGCTTTATCAGTGAGTCTTGGGACCCTCCTTCTCGGTCAGGATCATCTGCACACTGGAAGGGTTTCCTTTACTACACTCTGAGGTGTCTCTTCCTGTGGAAGGAAGGGAAGGGAAGGGAAACATTACACTGCTGCATTGCAGGAGGGATCCTGGGCAGGGACAGCATCCTGGGATTTATTAGTGAGCTGCGTATTGATCCAGGAGCTCTGATTTATCCGTCGGCATTTCCCGGCCAAGTGTCTGTGCTGCTGCTATCCTGGCATGAGTCAGAGAGGTGCTGTGATGGGCTGACATGGACAGACTCCCTACAAAACAGGGAGTATGTGCACATGGGTGCATCCCCACCTGAGGCTGAATCCCTGGAAAGGGCTGCAGGAGCAGCTGGCAGCAGTGATGTCTGTCCTCCCTCCCTGCAGGCACTGCAGTTCTGAGGAGCCTGCGCCACAGGAGGGGCTTGAATATGGCTGTGAGACCTGTGACTGCTTAAAGTACAAAACTAATCCTTCCCTTTGCTGTCCTGTCCTTAGGGAGACGAAAACAAATCAGTCAGAGACCGTTTCAACGCGCGACAGTTCATTTCCTGGCTGCAGGACGTGGATGACAAGTATGACCGGATGAAGGTGAGCGCTGTGGGAGCCCCGTGTTCCAGGCAGGGGCATTCCAGGAGGGTTCTGCCTGTGGCTGGAGCCTGGGAGCTGCCTTAGTGGTTTCCAGCACAGAGTGGGTGTCCAGAGATTGTCAGGGCAGTGTTGGAAGGGAGTGGATGCTCTGGAGCGCTGACAAGCCTTTCAAACCCAAACTTTCGGGTTTGCCTCAGCTCCTGCTGGAGCTGGGCTCGGCAGAGATTCCAAATCCAGGTGTCCTGTCACCCCTTGCTGCATTCAACACTGTGCCCACAGTGGCTGCGTGTCCCTGCCTCTGCCTGCCTCTCAGCCCTCACGTCCCGTTGTTGTTTCCCAATGCAGACATGCCTGCTCATGCGACAGCAGCACGAAGCAGCTGCCCTGAACGCGGTGCAGAGGATGGAGTGGCAGCTGAAGGTGCAGGAGCTGGACCCCGCGGGGCACAAATCCCTCTGCGTGAACGAGGTGCCCTCGTTCTATGTGCCAATGGTCGACGTCAACGATGACTTTGTGCTCTTGCCGGCATGACAGTTCCATCCCAGGAGACATCTCTGAACACTGGCAAGGACGGGAGCGCTCCGAGGTCGGGCGGTCGAGCTCACATTCACCCTTAACCGCTTGCTGATGAATCCCTGGTCAGAGGAGGAGGAAGCAGCTATCGGCAGAAAACAAAACAATAAGAAAAATAATTGCACTTTCTTCACGACGTGTCCCTCGCTTCCGGACTGACGCGGCTCCGCGGGGCAGCGGGCCGGGCGCAGCTCCTTCCCGCCNNNGCGGGCGCTCAGCGGCCCCGGGACTGGCCGAGGCGCGGAGGGACGAGGCCAAGGACACCGTGTGTGTGTTGCAGAAGCTGCTGAGCGGGGCCAGCAACCACGTGAACCATGTACTTGTGAACACCGTGATTTCCAGCTCTCTGTTTTCCACCGGGCGCGGATCTCCTCTCGGAGAAGCTGCAGTAGGAAACCATGGGGGGAGGGGGGGGTGTTTGAGTTTCTCGTTCCATCATGGGTATGTCTAAAAAAAAACAACAAAAAAAAAAATACTACAAAAAAAAAAATCACAAAAAAAAACCAACAAAACCAACCCAATTAGAAACAAAAGGACAGTGTCCAGGTTGGGCAGCGGCGGCTCCGGAGCGGGGACAGCTCCGGGATGTGCCGGTGGCCCCGCAGCAGCCGCTGGGGACGGGCAGAGGAGCCGCCGGGGCGGCACGGCCGGGGAGACGGCGACGCAGAGAAAGGACTTTGCCAACTGTGTTTTTAATGGAGTAAAATCCACGTGGTTTATATATTTTTTCCTTTAATCTTGGGCATTTCGTTTCTCTTTCTGAGAACATAACTTGAAAACACTACAGAGCCAATACTCATATAAAGAAAAATTGTATCCCATAAATGCTGTACAGTTTTTATATACATTAACAATGTACTTTTGCTGCCTTCTAGATAATTTATTTTGCAACACATTACTGCACAGTTGTAAATAACTTATGTACTGTAACATCACTTTCAGTTATGTGTAAAGAAATAAATAAATTAATTAAAATTATCTTTGTATTTATAGTTCACCCTGGGCAGCAGTTTTCCCTGTCAAGGAAAAGGTTGCTCAGATCAGCTGCCCATGGCAGGGGATGGAACAACATGAGCTTTAAGGTCCCTTCCAACCCAAACTATTCTATGATTTTAAACATCATTCTCTCTTTTCCATGCCTCTCTGTGTGCAGTGGGATTGGAACCCCCCAGGAGTGGGTCATGAGGAGAGGGGACCCCCCTGTGTTGGTGAATTCATTGCCCCCAGAGTGACTGAGCAGGAATTGCTGTTTGGGGGTTGCAGAGTCTCGACAGGGATGGGTGGATCTAGGCAAACTCAGTCCTCACTCAGCAGCTCAGGGGTGCAGCTGGAGGCAGATCCCAGTGCCTTTCCAGGGCCTCTGTGCCTTCCTTCCTCCTGCTGCCCAGCTCTCCTGATGGCTGCAGCTGCCAGCCCCAGGCAGGAGAGAGAGGTGGCCCCCATGGACCCCCACTGCCAGCTCTGGGTTCTCCAACTTCCTCTGTTGGGGACCAGGGAGGACCCCTGGGTTCAGCCCCCAGCTCCCCCCTCACTGCTGCCAGCTTTGCAGCCACTTGAGGAATTTTCCACGCTGGGGGCAGGGGGATCCTGGAGGATTTCGCTCCAAGGCATCACTGCAGCTTCGGAGGAGCCAGGGGGTCCCACGTCCCCTGCCCAGCCCTCAGCCCCTGCCTTGGCACCGCTGGCACCGGGGCTGGGGCTCACACAGCCACAGCAGGACGGGCAGGGCCATGTCCCAGCTGCAGCCAGAGGGATTTTCCCCCCACCCTTTTCCTGAGCTGTGGATGAGTGTGGTGGGGCACTGGAGCCAACGCTGGGACCGGGGGCTGCTCCTGTGTCAGGGGCTTCAGGGAAGCAGCCACAGGTAACATTGGTTCTTGGGTTAATTTCCATCCCTGTCTTTTGTTTTGTTAAACAGCCATAAATTGGTAGTCACAGAGAGGCTTTTCATGAGCATGTAAAGCTGGAAAGTCCCATAGGCTCATCTGACCACGGTGCTGGTGACCTTGGGAGTCTCCAGGGTCAGTTTTCCTCCCAGTGCTGTAACTCCCAGACGTGTGTGGGGGTGTGGATCCCTCAGAGGGAAGCAAAAAAATGCAGATGGGATTTTTCTAGTGTGATTTTTCAATGTGAGTTTGCAGGTGTGATTTTTCAGCGTGATTTTCAATGTGATTTTGCAGATGGAGTTTTTCCACCATTGCAGGTCTGAAGCTGAGCCCCCGAGTGATGCTGCTGCCCCCAGAAATCACATTTGTGAGTAAATTTTAGAAGGAAGAGGGAAATGAAGCCTGTTTGCAGTTTGGCTGCTCTGTTGGCTCTTCCCAAGGGCTCACGGGGTGCTGGGTGAGCACCAGGAGGGGTTCCCTTCCTAGAGGGGGTGTCACGGGTGCCACTGGCCCCCTCTGAGGTTTGGGGGACCTGGGTGCATTTGTGGGTGTTCACAGATGGGTCCTGGAGCCCCCGGCTGCACCCTCGGACCCCCAACACCAGCTGGGCCAGGGGGGCCCCCAGCCCTGAGAGAGGGGTCTGGAGCACCATG
>VZRH01000930.1:319621-339163 GCA_013397555.1 Urocynchramus pylzowi
CGCAGCCCGCGGTGCCGCACCGGGGAGCGGCCCCCGCCCGCCGGCGCGGGGTCCCGGCGGTCCCGGTGCAGCAGGGATGGAGACCTGCGGCCCCCCGGGA
The DNA here is from genome assembly GCA_013397555.1 of Urocynchramus pylzowi. Taxonomy (NCBI): domain Eukaryota; kingdom Metazoa; phylum Chordata; class Aves; order Passeriformes; family Fringillidae; genus Urocynchramus; species Urocynchramus pylzowi. The sequence continues at coordinate 319,722 of VZRH01000930.1, forward strand.
AAAGGGGTCCAGGGGTTCTCGCCCTCCCGGGAAACCGAGTCCTGGGCTTGGCAAGGAAGTGAAAATATGTCGGCGACACTGGTGGCACCACCTCGTCCCTTCTCGACAGCTGTGGGGACCCCGGCCCAGCATTGTCCCTTCTTTGGGAACAAACGCCCTCGGTGCCCTCCGGTGCGGGTCCGCAGCGCGGGGATGGGGAGCAAGGCGTGGGAAAAGGGGCACAGGAGGAGGCGTGCGGGATGTGTCCCGTCCATACCCAGGAGCTGAGCGGTGGTGGCAGGGCTGTCGCTGTCCCCAAGGACGTGTCGTGAGCGGGTGAGCGTCGGGCACGGGTGACCCGCGGCGTGGCGGGGCCGTGGCGTGGGCAGCGGCGCTCACTTGCCCGTCCGTCTGTCCGATCCCATCCGTCCGCCCCGCTGCCCTGTCACCCCGCATCGGTGTCACGGCGAGGAGCCGCCCCGGCGGCGCTGGCCGGGGGTCCTGGCGGCTGCCCCTGACCCTGACGCGCCGTGGCAGCGGGGCGGCCGAGCAGATGTTCCCTGCCACCGGCACCGCGGCGCGGGGCTGGCAGATGTGACAGGCTCTGACAAGGCGCCAGCCCCGCTCCTGGGGACGGGGCTGCCGGTGGCACGGCCACGGCTGCGGCACGGCAGGGACCCCCGGCCCCCTNCCTGATGATTTGGGGTCCCACAAATGCTGGCTCCAAGCAAGACCGGCCCTGTGCTGCTCTGGGTGCTGGGTCACCCGATTTTGGAGGGTTCCCCCTCCCACGGAGACCCTCTGACCTGCCCAGCAGTGCAGGTGTCACGAGTGTCAGGGCCAGTTGTCACCGTGTGTGCTGGGACAATGACATCTCCATTGTGGGGTGCAGCTGGACCCCTCATGGCCCCGAGTGGCACCAGTCATGTCCCCCAGGTGTGGTGCAGTGGGACCTGCTGTGACCCCAGTGCAGCGACTGGGGGGGGGTCAGGGCAGTGCCCAGGGGGCAGAGGGAGCAGCTGGGAGTGCAGAGGTGCCACACGCCGCCACAGCCCCATAAAGCCACCGGAGCTTGGATTTTATATGGCAATAAAAGATAATGTCAGCTATAAAGTGCTAGAGCAGGTCCTGGTGTGCCGAGCTGGGGGGGCACAGAGGGGTGGGCAGCCCCCAGCTCCCCGGGGACACCCCAGCAGGGCAATGCCTCCTTGGGGTGAGTGGGTCCCCAGCTGGGGGACACCCCCAGGGCTGTCACGGGCTGAGGTTACAGTCAACGCATTAGAGCTGCTGCTTTGGGTTGTTGTTGTTGTTTTAATGGTTTTATTGGGTGATGCTGGGCCGGGCCCGGCAGGCCCTAATGAAGGAGATTGATGGCTTAATCGCCTGCAGCCATTACGGGGTAATTGAATGGTTGTGTACCTATGATCCCACCGTCAATGCCGATGTGGCTGGCAAGCACAGAGCCAGGAGCTGGGGGGACACAGAGAGAGCCTGGAGCTGGGGGGGACACACAGAGCCTGGATGGAGCTGGGGGGACACACAGAGCCTGGAGCTGGGGGGACACAGAGAGAGCCTGGAGCTGGGGGGACACACAGNTCAATGCCGATGTGGCTGGCAAGCACAGAGCCAGGAGCTGGGGGGACACAGAGAGAGCCTGGAGCTGGGGGGGACACACAGAGCCTGGATGGAGCTGGGGGGACACACAGAGCCCCCCTGCACCCTGAGGGACGCAGTGCAGGGGCAGCAGAGCCAACGGCCTTGGGCCCCCCATCCATCCCCACGGTCCTGGCTGTGTTGGTGATCCTGGAGGTCTCCAGTTCATCCAGTGGCACTAGCTCACCCCATCTCCATCCAGCTCAGCTCCCAACCAGGCCACTGTGACCAGGGGCTTTAATGAGGCTTTTAATTAACAGGTCCCACCTATAGGGAGTGGAGCTGGGAGCACGAGGGTCCAGCACGGATGGCAGCCCCAAAGTGGGGGTCACCCCTGACCCCCCTCCCTGGGGGAATCCCCGAGGAGCAACCCTGGCAGAGCCCCAGGCCGGTCCCTGTGCTGAGGTGTGAGTCAAACTACTCATTTTGTGTGTGACAGCCAGGTGTTTTACAGTATTTGCTACCTGTGATCATCCATCAAAGCAATCGATAGCGTTCCTGCAGAGTTTTATTAATGATCTTGTCACCGGGCTGGTGCGGGGTGCCCGGGTTGTCGAGAATGATAGATCATTAAGAGCTTTAGCTGCTATTTATTCTCCAGTGACCTTGTCTCTCTCCATTGTTGCTTGCTTAAGAGTTATGAATGCGAGACATGATAATTTGATATTGATCTATTTGGTAAGTTAAAAAATTTACTGCATTGTTGATGTTTTAACAAAGGATCGCTCGGGCCCTCCCGCTGGTGCTGGGCTGCACACGTGTGTCCCTGTGCCTGCCACGTGGGACAGTGAGAGCTGGCTCCAGAGCTCTGTGTCCCTCGTGTCCCCATCTCAAGTCCTTTTGAGCCTGAAGTACCGAAATCCAGGAGATGCTGCTGTGGGGAGGGTGTTGGGATGGACACAGCGGGCCCGTGGCCAGACCCTGTGCAGGTGGGCTGGAGAAAGCCTGTCCCCACCCACATCCCCTTCCCCCTTTTCCCAGCCCCTCCCTGCCTGCTCTGCCCAGCTCCACATGCCTGCCATGGTCCCCTCCACGGTCCCCCCATGTCCTTTCCATGTTCTCTGCATGTCCCAGATTTCTGGGGCTCAAGTGACCCCAACAAAGGAACCCCTGTAATCACTCGTGCTCCTTGCTCCTCCTGCCCTCCCTGGTGCTTCCAGAGCCCCATCAGCTGCTGGGAAAGCTGGAGCTGCCTGTCAGCCCCTCAGCTCAGGACAGGACCAGAGCAGATGGACCCACTGGTGGGGGCTGCTGTCCCCCCACTGGCATCATCGACCCTGGGGCTGGCAGCTCATGTGTGGAGTCAAACAGGACAAACTTCCATGAAAACGGGATTTATCAATAGTGCACTTGGTGGTGGAGAATGCACTGGATAATACAGTCAGTATTAATGTGTGATTGTGGATTTATTCTTTATTTCTGCTGAGAAATCATTTCCTGTGAGGCTGGAGAGGTCCTGGTACAGGGTGCCCAGAGAAGCCGTGGCTGCCCCATCCCTGGCAGTGTCCCAGGCCAGCCTGGACAGGGCTTGGAGCACCCTGGAGTAGTGGGAGGTGTCCCTGCCCATGGCACGGGGTGGGACTGGATGGACTTTAAGGTCCTTCCAACCCAAACCATTCTGTGATTCCTGCAAAGGGCTCCCCACAAGGAAACCCTAACTCTGCAGCTCTGGCTCAGCTCAGCCAGGAGGCACAAATCCTACTTTTACTGGACATTATTCAAGGGCCAGGCTGCAGTGAGCCCAGAGCTGCCAGGGATGATCCCTTGGCCCCTCCTCAGGGGCAGAATGGCCGTGGATCAGGGCCAGCCCCCCCAGGTGGGCACTAGGCTGGGTAAAAGCGCTTCAGAAGCTCCTTCTTGTTGACTTTGCCCATCTGGTTGCGCGGGATCTCCTCCACCACGATCAGCTCTGTCGGGATGGCGTAGGGAGCCATGGTGTCCCTGGAACACCAAACCGAGCTGTTACAGCTGGGCAGGACCAGCTGAGCCTCCCCAGGAGCACCCAACCAGCCCCAGCTGGGACCCCCACCCACATCCCAGGAGCCCATTTAAGCCCAGCCCCCCGGAGGTGTGGTGGGGTGTTTGTTCCCAGCCTGTCTGAGCAGGGAGTAGCTCACCCTGGGATCTCCCCGGCTGGATCAGGGACTGTCCCCAGGGCAGGGACAGCACCCAGCGGTGCGGGGCCCCACGTGCTGCTGGTGCCAGCAGGTGAGTGGCCTCCCCGGGGCAGTGTGTGTGACCGGGCAGCGATGGCAGCCCCCAGCAGCAGCACCCCCGCGCAGGGGGGCTCTCCTGCCTTCTGCTGCCCGTGTGTCACCAGCCCGGGGCCGTGCCCGGCTCCGGCAGCGCCTGGCACTGGCTCTGATGCTCGATGCCAAGTCTGCCGAGCCCTTCGGGCCCCGGCCGGCCCCCTCCCCCCGCGCCACCAGCACCCGGCCATATGGAGCCGCTAACTCGGGATGGCGCCTGTCGCCGGGAGACACCGGGGAAGGCGAAAGCCGCAAAATGAATCACTCTGAAGAGGGACATGTGTCTCCTGCCAGGGAGTGCGAGAACAGCGGCCCAGCGAGCCTAAGTGACATAAAAAATAAAGGGGAGAGACAGGGCGAGGGGGAGAGGCGGGCTGGGCAGGGAGCGCAGCCGGACCCTGCGGGGCATTTGCGTCCAAGGGCACAAGAGCGACGTCCCTGTCACAGAGCTGGGGACAGCGGTGGGAAGAGACGTGCAGGGAGCACTCTGGGAGGGGGACAGGCAGGGGAGTGCGGGGGGGCTGGGCAAAGCCCCCTGCCTGGCAGCAGGGACCCCAGAACAGCCTGGGGATCCCCAGGGCTGCAGGTGGGGCATGAAGGGATCTCCTGGCTGGGTCACCAATGTCCCCAGCACGAGATTTGGGGATGAGCAGCCACCTAAAGCACAGGGAGTGTCTCTCCTATGAGGAAAAGCTGAGAGAGCTGGGCTTGTTCAGATGGAAAAAGAGGAGACTTTTTATGAGAACTCTTTCATAGGGCCTGGATTGCTTGGATGAGGGGGAATGGCTTCAAACTGCCGAAGGGCAGGGATGGATGGGATATTGGGAAGAAATCCTTCCCTGGGAGGGTGAAGAGGCCCTGGCACAGGTGCCCAGAGCAGCTGTGGCTGCCCTTGGATCCCCTGGCAGTGTCCAAGGCCAGGTTGGACAGGGCTTGGAGCACCCTGGGCTAGGGAAGGTGTCCTTGCCCATGGCCAGGGGTGGGACTGGATGGGCCTTAAGATCCCTTCCCACCCAAACAATGCCATGACTCTGTGATCCTGTGACATGTCCCTGCAGAGGACACTGCTGGCTCTGATCCTGCTCCCCACGTCCCCTCCCGTGGGGTTTTACCTGGCCCAGTCCTTCAGGTCCCTCACGGAGAGCACCTCTCCCTGGCGCAGCTGCACCACGGCGCTGACCCGCTGGCCCCACACCACGTCCGGGGGCCCGATCACCGCCACGTCTGCAGGGACAACAGCCACTGCCCTCAGGGACCTGTGCCCTCCTGGGGCACAGCTGGGCACAACAGGGGCTCAGCTGTCAGGAGGAAAATGCCACGGGATGTCAGCACGGGAAAACACCGTGGGTGTCAGTGCTGACACAAGAACGGAGCTTTTCACCGTGGCAAAGGCAGGAAGCTCCATGGTTTGAGAATCTGGAGTCAAGGGGGAGGAAGATGATGTACAGAGTGGTGTGGAGCTGGGGGCACCACTTCTGACCCCTTGCACAGGTCATGCACAAGGGCAGGGCACATTTAATTGCAGCCTCGTTTCCAAAATCAGACAGGAGCTGCTGCTGACTCAGCTCTGGCCCTGGGAGAGCAGGAGCTGTGGGATTTAACCAGCCCCTTGTGCAGGGAGCTCCAGGCAGCACTGAGGCAGGGCTGCCCCCAGAGCAGTGTCCCCAAGCCCTGTCCCCTCTGGGCAGGGAGCAGGAGGGAGGGCACAGACCTGTGATGTGGGGGTGTGCGAGGAGCTGGCGCTCCACCTCCAGCGCGCTGATTTTGAAGCCCCCGTTTTTGATGATGTCCACGGAGGTGCGGCCCTTGATCCAGTACACTCCATCCTTGTATGCTGCTGTGTCTCCTGGAAAACAAACAGCTCCATCAGAGGCCGTTCCCTTGAGCCTCCTCTGCCTTTCCTGGCACGTGGATGTGCCACTCCGGTGGTGCTGCAAGGGGGAAAGGGTTCCCACTGCTACAAGGCAGGGTTAGATGGGATATTGGGAAGGAATCCTGCCCTGGGAGGCCCTGGGTGCCCAGAGAAGCTGTGGCTGCCCCTGGATCCCTGAAAGTGTCCAAGGCCAGGGCTTGGAGCAGCCTGGGATAGTGGAAGGTGGAATGAAATGAGCTTTAAGGTCCTTCCAAACAAGACCATTCTGTGATTCCACAAAAACCAAAAAAAAAGGTGGGGAATGACATAGGGAAAATGAGCCTGTCCTGAGCAAGATGTTTGGTCCACCCTGTCCTTCCCACAGGTGTGATCCCATAATCAGCCCAGCCCAGGTACCACAGGATGTGCCAGCAGTGATGCAGTTTTCACACCCCATTTTCCCCGCTCCCCTCTGGCACTGTGGTGCAGCAAAGGCCCAGAGATTTACACTGTCATGGCAAGGAAACATCAGAATCAGTCCTGAAAACCCAGGCTGCTCCCCAGAAGAGCTGTGTCCCTGCTCAGCTGGCACCTGCCAAAATCCTGACCAGCTCAGCCCAGCCAGGGAATGATTAATTGTTCCTGTATTTGCCTGCCCCTTGGCACTCCGTGGATGTTGAAGGCTGTCTGGAATATTCTGAAGTTGGGGAAGTTTGAAACTGGGGCTCTCTGGGTGTTTGGCTGCTTGGAGTGGGGAGGAAGTCGTGGCTGCTGTGATGAACTGCCTCCTGCACCCTGGTCCTGTGGTGTGTGACTGACACACGGTGGCACAGGGGACAGCAATTACACGGTGGCACGGGGAGAGCCTGGAGCAGGAGCTGCTGATTCACCCAGAGAAGAGGGGAGAGGAGAGGGAACTCAGGCCTGGTTGAGTGGCACACAGTTCCCATGTCATTCTCTGGGATGTGAGCACAGGAAACCAGCCACATTGCTTTCCCTCTGCCCCCATGGGGTGAATGATCCCTGGCAGTTCTGCTCCCCACAAACGCCATCCCTGCTTCCCTCACGGATCCCTCTGCTCCAGGGCAGCACAGCACAGGGAGGGGATATGCCACGTTATTCTTGTGACTACTGTGAGCTCCTGGGACCAGCTCTGTAATTCCCCCTGTCTCTTCCTTTCCATCTCCTCTCCAGCATCAGGCCCTGGCTGTCACTTCCCACACTGACAGCCCGAGTGCTCTGGGGGATGCCATCCACTGAGGACAGCCCCGTTACCCTCTGCCCTGCACCATCTGCTTCCAGCCCAGCACATCAGGCAGCCTGTGCAGTGGCACATCCAGCATTCCCTGCTTCCCAAGCCAGTGGGGAATTCCCAGACTAGTTAAAAGGATGCTGAATTTGCTCATGGACTGTCCCCAGCAGTGCTGAGTGTCGCTTCCAAAGTGGTGCTGCCCCGAGAGCCACAGCAAGGCCTGTGCCTGTCTTCCTGGGGGTCACAGGTGAGTTCCTGGCCCCACCAGCCCGTCTTCCTGGGGGTCACAGGTGAGTTCCTGGCCCCACCAGCCCACCAGCCCTTTGGGCAGCTGCTGGTGCTGTGTCCCACCCATCCCAGCCGCTCCATCCAGCGGGATGCAGCTCAGAACCACAAGCAGCATTCCCTGCCCTGGGCCAGCTGCACCAGAAGGGGAATTTTGGCTGATGAGGTGAGGGTCTCTGACACCCCATCTCCTCCTCTGCCCGCTTGGGCCACTGCACCCAGCTCCTGTCACCACACAAAGCCGTGGCAGCAGCACCTCGTGGCACGTGGCTGCTGGGGCCGTGGGATTATTGCCTCCCTGACAGCAGACATCACTGCTACCTTTGGATTTGTTTCAAGATGCTCAGTGGGCATCTGTTCTGTGAAATGTTAAAGGCTCTGCTGAGCTGCATGTTGAGCAGGCTCTGCGCCGGCGGGGCTGCCCTTTGCTGGAGTTACAGGCGGTTACAGATACATTTATCCAGTTAAAAACATAGAATTTGGGAAAGGTTTGGGTTGAAAGGACTTTAAAACTCATCTTGTTCCACCCCTGCCATGGGCAGGGGCAGCTTCCACTGTCTCAGGTTGCTCCAAGCCCTGTCCAGGCTGGCCTTGGGCACTGCCAGGGATCCAGGGGCAGCCCCAGCTTCTCCGGACAGCCTGCTCCCAGCCCTCACCACCCTCCCAGCGAGATGCAGAAGGAGACACAGGCAATGGAGACCAGCATTTCCCAACTCAGACTGTGGAGATTTCTGCCATGAGGTTCCTCAAGTTGCAAAATCCTCACTGCAAACACAAAAGGGCCCTTGGGACTCTGCTGTAGTTGGAGCACCTCCTTCACTGCGTCCTGAGACCTCGTGGGGACCAAGAGGCTGCTGGAGCTGCTTCCCAGGATGTGGAGAACAAGAGCCCCTTTGCTCCTCAAGTTGAGCTGCAGGATCAAACCCTCACCTGTGTCAACACCCTCACCCACAGGGCAGTTTGTTCCTGGCAAACACAGCACAATTCTCACATCAAAGGTACAACCAACTATTGACCCAGGGAACGCTTTGGCTCGAGAAATGAAACACTGAGTGGATTTGGGGAGCTCTAAGATAACTGAAGTATGCATGAGAAATGACTTTTTAGGTAAATCAAGTGACTTCAGCCTGGTCTAGACAGAGGGCCAGGAATGTTCTAGGATGTGCTGGACAAACAGGGATGGTGTTAGCCTCACACTGGGGCTCTGTGAGTCCAGGATTTCAACCCTGCACACAGGAGATGAGGAGAGCTCAGCACCCAGGAGGAGCCCACCCCAGGCACACCATCCCTGCTCTGGGGGACAGATGTCACTCGGAAGCCTGGGAGACTGTTTGGTAACAGGTGTCACCAGCTTGGTGGCAGTGACAGCGTGGCTGTGACAGCGTGGCTGCGACGTGTGAGCCGAGATGAGGCAGGCGGAGCCAGCCCGGGAGCAGCACGGTGCCACACTGACCTGCAACCCCTGCCACCCTGCAACCCCTGCCACCCTGCAACCCCTGCCACCCTGCAACCTAACTAACTGCCACCCTGCAAACTGCCACCCTGCAAACTGCCACCCGGCTCTCCTGGGAGCTGCCTCCCCACCCCTCACCTCGTGCACCTGCTCCTTCGTGCTCAGAGCTCCAGGGGGGACCTGGCAGGTGCTTCCCAAGCGTTTTCAGGTTTGTTACCAGACTCCAGGAGAGTGAGAAAGTCTGTTAGGGCCGAGGAGTTGGTGTTGACCTTTGAGTGTGGTGCAAAGAAGAGTATGCACTTGGAAGGGGAAGATCAGTGAAATCTTTTTGTCCTGACACAGTTGAGCTGAGAGCAGGGCTGTTTCTGACTTGGCTGTGTCCTGGGTGTTCCTCCCACCCGAGGATGTGCACTGCCAGCTTTGAAACCAAAGCCCCACAGCCCAATGCCACCAGCAGAGCCTGCTCCACGAGCACCATCCTCAGGGCATTTGGCTCTTTGCAGCTGTGATGTCCCCCCACGCCAGTCACAGCTCCAGCAGACCAAGTGCTGCACAGCAGAAAATACCAAGAAACAGCAAATCTCCCCTTTGAAAGGCAAATGATTTTGCTGATTATTTCAGCCTCCTGCTCTGGAGGCAGTAAATGCTCTCGTCAGGAGCTCCAGGGGCCGGAGCGGCGCCGGGGATGCTGGGGGGCTCCTCCCTGCCAGCAGCAGGAGGTGGCTGGAGCACTTTCAAATATTAATTAGACCTTTTTGCTGTTAATGAATCACTCCTGATTTTTGCAAACTCTTGGCTTTCAAATGCTCCATGCAGAGCTCAGCCCAGTGCTCCTCAGAGTGGGGATAGAGAGCAGGAATGTCTCACAGCCACTCCTCCAGGTGACACTGACCTGCAGGGACACAGAAGAGCTCCTCTGGGGACAGTCACCACGTGCCACCCATGGGCAGCCAGCAGAGCTCCTTCAGACCTTGCTCTTTTGGGACCATTTATGTTGGTTTCTTTTTTTCCTAAATTCCAGGAGGAATTCCCTGCTGTCAGCTGTTCTCCTGCCAGGAGGATCCCTCATTTCCAGGGGGAAGAGTGTGGGGGGGACAGCAAGCTCCCAGCTGGAAAAGCCCTGGGAAACTTGCAGGAAGGCACTTGGAATAATCAGTCTTTGCCCTTCTCTGGTGCCTTTGAGCAGAGGATCTCCAAGCACACTGATCCAGAGGCTACTCAGGCAGAAAGGGAACAGCTGGCAGGATGAGGAGTGGCCTCACACACCAGGAGCAGTGGGCAGGAGGTTCTGGATCTTTGCTCTACCCTGGCATTAGCTCCTACCTGCCTCCCACTTCCCTGGAATCATTGTTGATGCTGCTGGTCCATCAGGCTGAGGCAGGGTGATGATTAGGATTATGATTGATTTTCCAGGTAGGATTGGTCCAACAGCCCAAGCAGGTGATGAAGAGCCTGAGCCTTGATCCTGATCCTCACCACTTGGGAGAGCAGAACCAAAATCTGGGAGCTCGAACCCCCTTTGCAAGGTGAGGATTTTGCAGAAGCAAGTCTCCAACCCCAGCACCCACAGCTGGATGGGGACACGCAGGGGCTCAGCCAGGGCTTGTGATGGTCCCCCTGACCACTCAGAGGCAGCTGTGGGGCCCCACCTGGCAGGAAGGTCCTCCTGCACCCTCCTCCTTTCAGCACAGTTTTCCTGCCTGCAGATCAGCTCCAGCAGCAGACCATGGAAATGCTCCTTCACAGGCTTTGGAATCGCCCTGCAGCCAGAAGCTCCGTGTGCCTGTCACATTTCTCACGTGCTTTCAAGTCTCCCTGCTCTTTCCAGGGCAGTTTAGAGTCTCACCACTCTCCTAAAGCCACGGGAAGGATTTTTTTGCAGGTAGCACTGACACAGTGGGGCTGGGAAGCTGCTGAGTGTGGCACAGCAGTGACGCTCCTGTGGTCACTCTGCCTCTCTTCCCATCCCTCTGGGCACAAGCTCCCAAGCCCAGTGCAAAAAGAAATGGTTTGTTCCCTTTCCCAGAGGCTCCTGTGCTGGAGAAAAGCCACGTGGGGTGGATAAATGATTATAGGGCAAGTGCTAAAGGCTTTTTATAGGAATTAGATAATCCATGCCCTCTGCGGCCGGGCCGTGGGATGGGCGGCCGAGCGCTGCCTCTCCGTCAGGGACATCCGCCCTTCCCTCCCCCCACACCAGGAAAACTGCATCCACAGATCCCCCATCTGCTCACATACATCACACACTTCACTCCAGTTTATTAGCTGGAATAAATCATAAATATTTCATTATCTATCAACGGCGCTCGACTCCGGGAAGGTGCAATCCATCACCCCGCCGTTCCCCGCGACCTGCCGCCGTGCAATCAGCTTTCCAGTCTATTAAACAAGATTGATACAGTGTGCCAGCCTGGACTGGGCCATTTATTTATGGAGCACTGGGAGAGGGAGGGCACAGAACGCCCGGGGCTGCTCCGGGCAGCCCAAGCACCAGCCCTGCAGCACAAGAGGCAGAGTCCTCCTCCAAGCGTGCCATGGGAATGCTGCTGGCATGAGGAGAATCATGGAATTCTTTGGCTTGGAAAAAGCCAAATTAAGACTGTCTATTCCACCCATGTCCCCAAGTGTCACATCCCCATGGATTTTAAATCCTGCAGGGATGGAGACTCCACTGCTGCCCAGGGCTGGACAGCCCTTCCCCTGAGGAAAGCTCCCCTGATATCTAAGGGTGTTGGGTATCAGGGAAGGCTGTTTATTCTTGTCCTGTTGCTTGTTCCCGAGGAGAAGAGGTGGAAGAAGACAGCGTGGCAAAGCAGGGCCCAGCTGAATTAACAGCCTGCCTCCAAAGGGACCTTCCAGACTGTCCCCAGCTCAGGAACTCCACCTCATCCTCCAAGTGAGACTCTCTCCAAGCCACATCTCCCTGCAGGACCAAGAGCACCCTCAGTGTGAGTCACTCTCTGGTGGAATCCTGGCCTTGGGTGAGTTCCCAGCAGCTGAGAGATGCTGGGGAAGGTGCAGCTCTCGGTGATCCAGAGCCTCTCTGGCAGTGCTGGGATTGTTGGGAGCCATCCCTGCTCCTGCAGGGAGTGACGCCGCCTCGGCAGCGCTGATGCGTGTGCACAGATCTCTTTAATGAAATGCTGGATGATAGGCTAAATAACTGAGCAACTTGAGCTTGATTTATTGTGTGGAAGTGAGGAATGCATGTCCCTGCTGTCAGCCATCTTGGCTGCCAACAGAGGTCACGAGCACTAATTGTAGCTAATTAACATTAATTAGACTTGGGAAAGGCTGGGTCTCCTCTCCCCAGTCATCCCCATCCACCCCAGCCCTTCAGCACTGACATTCCCTGGAAGCAGGCTGCATTCCCAGCAGCCCAGGGTTCAGCAGCTCCTGTTAATCCCAATCCAGCTGAAATCATCAGCTCCTGCTTTTCCCCCCTTTTCCACCCTGCTCAGACCATGAGGGTCAGGCCTGCCAGGCTCCCAGAGTCCAACTCGCTGCTCCCTTTGGAGCGTGTCACACCTCGGGGTGACTCCTAGGGGACACTCGAGTCCATCTACCCTCACCAGGTCACCTGGACCAGCAAATTCCTTCCTTGGGCTCACAGGAGGCCCTGTCCAAACCACTGGGGCTGCTCTGAGCTCCCTCTGCAGAGCACCGTGGGTTTGGACAGCCCGTGATCGTTTATAAAGCATCAAAGGCTCCGGAGGGGGAGAGTCTGAAACTTCCTCAAAAAACCACATGTGGATTAATTCTACAGCAATTATTCATGAGGAAACCCTCTCCCCAGCAGCTCCCAGTTGCTCCCTGGGTGCAGGACAAAGCCTTTCCTGGTGTCCCCACCTGCCCAGCAGAGCCACTGGCACCGGGAGAAGGGCCGGCACTGCGCTCCTGGATCCAGCTGCTCTCCTGGCACGGGCAGCCCTGGCTGGCAGCACAACTCCAATCTGCTGCCAAAATCCTCCAGCAGGGCCTGGGGCCTGGGAGGAGAGATGCTCAGCAGCTGCAGCCCCAGATCTGTCCCTGTGCTGGGAACAGGCAGGTGAGCTTGGCGTGGAGCCCTGCTCTCCAGGCAGGTTCCACCTGCACTCCACAAAGGATGTGGAGATGCTGGAGCCAGTCCAGAGGAGGCCACGGGGCTGCTCCCAGGGCTGGAGCCCCTCTGCTCTGGAGCTGGGCTGGGAGAGCTGGGGGTGCTCACCTGGAGAGGAGAAGGCTCCAGGGAGAGCTCAGAGCCCCTGCCAGGGCCTGAAGGGGCTCCAGGAGAGCTGGAGAGGGACTGGGGACAAGGGATAGAGGGACAGGACACAGGGAATGGCTTTAAACTGAAGGGGGGTAGGCTTAGATGGGATATCAGGGAGAAATCCTTCCCTGTGAGGGTGCTGAGGCCCTTGCACAGGTGCCCAGAGCAGCTGTGGCTGCCCCTGGATCCCTGGCAGTGCCCAAGGCCAGGCTGGACAGGGCTTGGAGCAGCCTGGGACAGTGGAAGGTGCCCCTGCCATGGCAGGGGTGGAATGGATGAGCTTTAAGGTTCTCCTGACCTAAACCATCCTGGGATTCTGTGAAACTCCATCCCAGAGCCTCCTCCAGGCCCAGAGCAGGCTCTGCTTCACCCCCTAGAAATGAAGAGCCCTTCCTGCTCTGGCCTGGAGGATCCTGCTGGGCACAAGAGGGACCATCCAAACACGCCAACATCCCGAGGATGCCACTGGCTGCTCCCACGCCTCTCCACACCAATACCCAAGAGCAATCAGAGGCTGTCAAGCTTTGTGGGCCCCTGGCCACCAAGGCAGAGCAGGATTTGGCCACTCACATGAAATCTGGAGGTCATTTAATGGCTCCTGAGAAAGGGAATCAATCCATTGGAAGGGAATTGCTGTTTGTTCCTGCACCTTGCCACGAACAGCGCCGGGAGCGGCAGCAGCAGCAGCAGGTGGGTCTTCAGCACCATTTATTTACATAATAAAATTGCCAAGTGCATTTGTAGCTCAGGGCCATCCTCCCCTCCTCCCTGTGTCTGGCTCCCACCAGCTGAAAGGCAGTGAGGGGGGACAGACCCTGTGGGTGCCCTGGTGGCTGCTGCCAAGGGATGCAGATGCCTCAGTGGGCTGGTTCCTGGGCTGGTTCCTGGGCTGGTTCCTGGGCTGGTTCAGATGCCTCAGTGTGCTGGTTCCTGGGCTGGTTCCTTGCTCTGGGTTTGGGCAGGGGATGGGAATTGTATCACAGCTCAAAGCTGTTTTGCAGCCCTTTCTATCCATCCACATGAAGCTGTGCCAGGGCAGATTTAGGGTGGATCTCAGGAAAGGCTCTGCCCCCAGGGGGTGCTGGGCACTGCCCAGGCTCCCCAGGGAATGGCACAGCCCCAAAGCTGCCAGAGCTCCAGGAGAGTTTGGACAACACTCTTAGGCACAAGGTGGGATTGTTGGGGTGTCTGTGCAGGGCCAGGATTTGTACTTAGATGATCTTAATGCATCATTTCCAGCTGAGGTTATTCCATGATTCCATGACTGATCTGGGAAAGGTATTGGGTCATCTTCAAGCTGCCTGCTCCCAGGAGAAAGGGGTTAAGCAATGGGCTCCCCACTCTCAAAACTTCTCCAGAGACTCCTGGAGCAGCCAGCATGAGGAAAAAAGAAAATCAGAAATAAAAAAAAAAAAAAAAAAAAAAGAAAGGCCCAGCCTGGAATGAATTCCTGTCATGCTCTCTAACAGGGAACTTTGTATTCCACAGGCAGCAGCGCTGAGCCTGCTGTCAGAGCCACGCTGGGAGAAAGGGCAAAACCCTGCCGAGATGAAAGAATGGGAAGCACTGGAACAGCCTCCCCTGGCATTTACACCTGGAAAAAAAATAAATCACTCAAGGGCATCTCACAAAGAGCTGTGCTAATAAGGCTCTCCTCCCCACGCTGTGTGGCTGCGTGAGACGTGGAGCGGTGCCAGGAGTGCTGGCAGCAGCTCAGGTACCCGGGGGGGGGAAAGGAGCAGGTAAGACAAGCCTGATTCCAGCCTGAGCTGAGCTCTGCCCACCCTGCTTCCAGCCAGGGCACAGAGGGACTTGGGGACCTGCCTTGAGTGCAGCTACCCCTTGTCTCAGCTGATCTATAAGGGGTTCCTTCCCCTCACACATGTATTTTCCAAAGGCTCCTCACATTTACTGCCCCTCTCTTCAGGGTGAGAAGTCAGGGTGATGCCCACTGACCCTCCTGGCTTGTCTGCACATCCTATTGCCTTCACCATCCACACTGCCCCTCCACAACCCTGTCCTGGCTCCTGTGAGTGGGCTCATTCCATCACACACACCTTTCTCTGCTCCCAAGAGAATTTTTCTCCTTCTCTGAGCACAGGGAAGAAGGCAGGGCAGTGTTCAGGCATTACCCTCTGGTGTCACTGTCCCACTGCACCGTGTCTGCACTCAGGATACCCCTGGGGCAGGGAAAGCACCATCCACTGCATCCCTCCTCCAACCCATCCCTCTCCAATCCCTCCTCCAACCCATCCCTCTCCCATCCCCTGCAAGCCAGACTCCCCAACACATCCCACAGGGCAGCAGGTTTGGCTACCAAGTACAAAGAGCCATGTCTGTCCTATTGTTCTGGGGCCTCAGGGGCTGCTGCAGATGGTCCCTGCTCCAGCCTTGGCCTGGGCTGGCACTGGACACCCTCACACAGCCTGTGCCAGCCAAGTCCTGGGCATCCAGCCAGGAGAGGACAGCACCAAATGGAAGCTCAGCCCTGGCAAAGCCTGGCAGTGCCTCAGATCCTGCCTGCCCTGGCAGAGGTGCTGCTCCTCATTTTTATCTCATTTCTTCAGCTCAGCGTGACCAGGAGCCTCTCCAAGCCCTCAGAGCTGAAGGAAAAGAGCAGATGAACACTCCCCAGGCTGCACCTCCTGCTCCAATGGAAAGCAGTGGATAAACCAGGCAAACCTGGAGGGTTTCTGCAAACCAGGCAGCCAGGAGTTTGGAGGTTCAGTCCTCACTAGCAGGAACTCATGGGTGACTGATATGACACAAGCAGGCTGAGCAGGGACCCCCCCGCTCCTCCAGCCTGAATTACTGCAGATGGGTTTGCCCAGAGGACCAGCCAGAAAAGAAAATGGGTAAGTAAAAATGAAAAACGCTTCTTTTTTTCACATTAGCATTTAAATATTTATGGAAATCCCTGCAGACAACGAGACGAAAAAGAAAACTCAAAGAGTAATAAATAAGTCAATGCTCCAAGGTGTGGCTGCACAGCTGAACGTGGCTGGTGGAGCTCTGGAGAGTGTGGTAACAAAAAATAATAATGGTAATAATAAAAATATTAGAGCAGATCCCTCTGCACCCTGCAGCCACTGAGGGACAATCAAACCTTAGCAAAAGGCAGAATCACCTCTTCTTTTCCATGCAGTGACCTGGGACCTGGCCTTGGGCACTGCCAGGGATCCAGGGGCAGCCACAGCTGCTCTGGGCACCTGTGCCAGGGCCTGCCCACCCTCCCAGGGAAGGATTCCTTCCTAAATCCCTGAAATGGGACGGAATTGAATAAGATGGGATGGGAAGAATGATTCCCAGTGGTCAGGGGCTTGTTCCAGGCTCTCCCTCCAGGCTGTGAGAGCAGCACTGCTGTAGCAGAGCTCGAGGGGTAAAAGCAGACAGAGAACAAAAGGGAAGAGCCTGGATTTTGGAGCTGCAGGTGCCTGCTGTTCCCACCAACTCTCAGCTGGGGAGCAATTGCTCCATGCCTCTGGAAGGGAGCCTCAGTGCAGCAGAGGTTCTCAAAGAAGGAAAGGGTTGGCATCCAAGATGTTTGATACGACGAGAGCAGAGCTTTAGAGAGTAAACAAATTCTGTGCCAAAAGCTGCTCTCATTTACAGCTACAAAAATCCCAAGTCACTCTGAACTGCTGAAAACATCAGTTTCACCAGCAGTCAGGGAAAGAGAATCACAGAATCAGGGAATCAGGGAGTGTTTTGGGTTGGAAGGGACCTTAAAGCTCATCTCGTTCCACCCATGTCCTGGTGACCCCAAGGCTTCCAGCAGTCAGGCAAACCTGGAAATATTGAATCCTCAAGGAGAAGGAACAAATACTCAAGCAGGAAGCAAAAAAGGGAATTCTCTCTCCAAAGTGCTCTGAGTGTGTGTGTAAGGAACCTCTGGGGGTGATAAAGGCTGATATACCAGAAAATATTCCATCTTTATGTTTTTAATTTTAGAAACACTTCTTAAATTCGGGCTGGGTGGAAAGGAGAGCCTGGCACATGCCTGGTCTGGCTTCTGCTCCTGCCCCTTCCTACAGCAGCGTGTTTGGGGCCCACCTGGCATTTTTGGGGGTGTCCTTCCATGGCATCTGTGGAAGGTGGGTCCCAAAGGCAGCAGCTGAGTGCTGCCCTCCTGCCCCAGCCGTGAGCTGATCCCTGCCAGACTGCACAAGAAGCTCCTCCAGGCAGGAGCCCCCGCTCCATCCGGTGGGATCACACCGGTAACTCACATAATTTCAGCACATTACAATTAAGGAATCATTTCTTTAAAAATAGAATTTGCATTAGCTGGATTTGTGAGTAGGAAAGCCACTGCAAACAAACAGAAAACCTGCAGATTAAGATGCTAATTAGATGCATTTCTATTTATAATCTGCCTTGATCAGCCTCAAGTATTTTCTCTTTCAGGTGTCTGTGCTCCACCCACGGATGTGAGCAATTCCCCTGGCAGGGAAACACCTGCTGCTCCCTGGGGACAGCCAAGCATTGGGAAAAGCCTGTGCCAGAGGGATGGGGCTGCATCCTGCTCTTCTCCTTAGGGCACAGCCCCAGAGCAGGGAAGAGTTGTGCCTGGCCAAGGATGACCTGCCCAGGGCCTTTCCTACAAACACCACACTCCTCTGTGCTGCAGGAGGCTTTGCCTTCCCCACCAGAAGGGGTGGAAATCACAGAATCATGGAATTAGCTGGAAAAGATCTTTAAGATCATCAAGTCCCACCATCAGCTCTGCACCACCACCATGGTCACCCTGACCACGTCCCCAGGTGTCACATCCATGTTTTTTCAACCCTTTCAGGGATGGGGACTCCACCACTGCCCTTTCCATGAAGAAATTTTCCCCCATATCCACCCTAAACCTTCTCTAAAGCCATTTAATCTCATCCTGTCCCTTTCCCCCCTGGCTGTGCCCTCCTGTCAGGGAGTTGTGCAGAGCCACAGGGTCCCCCCTGAGCTCGTTTTCCCCAGGCTGAGCCCCTTCCCAGCTCCCTCACCCCTCCTGGTGCTCCAGTTGTGATGGGGGTTGGACTGGATGGCCTTGAAAGGTCCTCCCTCACCCAAACTATTCCATGATTCTATGGAATCTGCAAGAGCCAGGGCTGGGAATGGCAAGGATCTGCAGCTGGTGTCAGTTGTGGACTGGAGAGCTCAGTCTGAGAATGACAGAGAGACAGCAGGAGGTGGCTGAAACCAGTCAGAGTCACTGGGATCATTCCCTGGACTGGGATTCCCGGCTGCAGCAAGAGCAAGTTCCATCTTTGGAGCAAGCTGGGAACTCAGTGCTGAGTGGGATGTTCCCAGCTGAGCCAGGGCTTGTCCTTGGTGCTTGGATTTGTAATCACAGTGGAAAAACAACTTCTTTTTGTTGGTGGTGTTTTTTTGTTTTGTTTTCTTTTCCCTGGAGTTTCCTCTTTCACTGCAGAACATCCAGAAGGAATAAAGAAAGACCAGGTCCACTCTGTTCTTCCTCTAAAGCCTTAACAACAGGATATGAGAAGTGTTTTGGGCCATAGGATTTATTACTAATGGGGTTCAGGGGCATCTGTGACCTGGGCAAAAGGGTCTAGCAAAAATTCACTGATAAACCAAGATTTAACAATGTGAAAAACAGCTCCAAGGTTGTGGGGGTTTTTGAAATGCAGCTCAAAGAAAGAAATTTAAAAGATATGAGTCATCATTCTGCAATGTGCATCAAACAAGTTAAATAACTCTTACTTTCTTAACAACATATTAATCAAAGTGCATTGATTCTTGAATCAGATTCTACTCCCAACAAGCTCTCTATCTTCTCCATCCTGATGCATGCATTAAGAGAGTTTTATTCTGACAGATACAATATAGCAATCAATAAAATCTTATTATATGGAGCAGGGATACATGGATTTGTTGCAGGATTTATGCACTACTTTCAAACCCGGTGCTATTTCATGTCTCAGCTTTAACCTGTAATTGAAAATAAATCTCCCTGAATACACCAGATTCTAATTTTCTGGATGTATGGGCAAAAGTGGATGGAAGCTGCTCTTCCCTCGGGGAGCAGGCTGCTCTCAGGCCACGTCCCTGCCCGGGAGCACGGCTGGATTGGCAGATTCCTCTGGAGAAACCCCTGGGCAGGCAGGGAGACGGGGGGGAAGGGGCAGGGCTGGGCACCAGGGCGGCATCCACCACGCTGCCAGACCCTCCTCCTGCTTCCAAAGCCATTGCTGCCTGCTGGGCAGGGATGACACAGCCTGCCAGGGCCAGGGCCTGGCCGTGTGGGCATGGCAAGGCTGGGAGGGAGGGATGGAGGGAGGGATGAGGGATGGATGGATGGAGGGGTGGATGAATGGATGGATGGATGGATGGATGGATGAGGGAGGGATGGATGGATGACCATTGAAGCTGCTGTTTCTCTGCTGCTTTCCTCCAGTTCCCAAGGTTTGATTTTGCTCACAGGATCACGGAATGGTTTGGGTTGGAAGGGACCTTAAAGATCA
>VZRH01000931.1:6975-35669 GCA_013397555.1 Urocynchramus pylzowi
TTTTTTTACTTTTCAACTATCCTGTTTTGTGTGGTGTTACGGAAATAGTCGGTATTTCAAAAAATACCGACCTATTAGAAAATTTCAATACACCAGAAGTTTCCAGACTGACAGGATCCTTCAGTCACATTCCTTTTGGTTTAGTGAAAATGATATTTTCTGTTGTTATTGAGGTAACTTTAGCTTTATACCTTTCAGAAGAACCAGTTTCTTGGAAAGGACTGGATTGAATGGAAATCAGTGTCTGGAAGCAGCCTGAAAATATTCCAGACATCTAGTCTGACACTTTTAGGTTCCCAGGTGTCATCTCATGGGAAAAAAAAAAATAGCAGTAAAGATGCCTGAAGTTTGTAAATAATGGTAAGAAGAACATCCTGACAGGAGGCTGTAATCTGATCTTTTTCTCTTAGTTATTTACTTGCTGAAGAGTAAGGTTTTTTCCTCCAGTCCCTTCCACAACAGGAGGATCCTGCCCTGTGCACCACAAAAATATTCAACACTTTCCTGCACAAAGCAAGCAAAGAGAAGCCCATGGGACTTATGCCTTGGCAACCTCTCCTGCAAGAGTGACCAGCACAGAAACAGTCCCACATAGCAGAATTTGGTATTTCCCCCACCATTTCAATGTTGTAGCAGCATTGCACATCCAGGTCTCTAAGTCCCAAAGATGACAGGAGCCTTTCCAAACTGTGGTTAGTGTCAGAAGTCCATCAATGATTTAGTCACAGCCAGGAAGTAAATGAGTCAGGACAGTTATGGGTTCATTCAACATACGGAAGGAAACAAAGTGTAGAGGTTTTCTCAGTGCTGGAGACAGTTGTGTGTGTGGGCTTGCTATTTGTCAGGGGGATCCCAGCACTGGCTGTGCCACATAATTCTACCTTCAGGAGGTACAGAAGGACAACATCCAGCTTGTGTCTTCAGGTGGAAGAAGTATGGATGCAAAGACACAGCCTGATACATCACAAACCATGCTCGTTGCAGGTATGTTGGACTAGATGGTCCTAAAGGGTCCCTTCCAACCCAAACCACATTGCATTTCTATGACTCCATGCTTCTGTGATTCTCTGATTCAATTAAATGTGCTTCTTCTCAAAGTCTAACAAATTTTTCTGAGTTGCTGCACAAGCTATGCCTTCAGCTTGCAGCCGCTATCTTTAACTAGCTTTAACAGACCAGGGATTTTGCTTACAAATATTTCAACATAAGGCTTTTCAGTTGTTATGAAATGAGTCAAATGTGACTAGATAGAGCCAGCTGTCATGCAAGCTTCTCCCCATGCTTTTGCCAGGCTGTCTCTGTGTGTGGTACCTATATATCACCATACAGCATCTTGGCTGTTAAAGCTTTGTATAGCAGGGCTGAAGATACGAGCTGGCCCTGAATGTTTTCAGTCTTAAAGAGCTGTATTATAGAGCTCCAAATATAGCAGATGCAAAGCAATTGTCACCTAAAAGAAGACATATTGCACTGGTAAGTCAATGGCGTTACTAACAGCTCTGGGAGAAGTTAGATCTTCCCCTTCTCCGTGTTATCTATCTGTCCAAATCCCTGGGGGACCCTCACCATACAGATTCACAGATAATATTTTAGAGCAACCAATTCAGCACTGGAAGTCTGGAAATGTTATAGCTTTCATGATCCCAAATTCACAAATGGTGCTGTTTCAACACTGTAAGTCTGGTCACATTCGGAGTGACAGATTCACAAATAGTGAGATTTATTGATTGCTGCAACAGAGTGAAGTTCAGAAACTGCCACAGATACATACACTGATATCAGAATACATAAGCAATAGTATTAACAGTGAATAAAACTTATCCAGTTGGCCTCTTTATGGGAGAGGAGATGTGGACAGCCCACCAGCCATCCCAGGATACAAAAGTGGAGTCTCTTCTAAGCTCCCTTCTTCAGCTTTATTTACATCATTGACCGTGGGAAAAAGATAAACTTTCAGCTGATGTAATTTCATGTTTAGGGGGAGTTTGAGTGTCCTGAGTCATACACATAAAGCATATACAGATTTTACTTCATTAGTGTGTGCAAGGATGTAAAAAGTAATCTATATTTTTGAGTTAATGAAACAACATGGTCACTTCCTAGTCCATTCCTTTGGCTTAGTTCCCATAAGTTCTGTTGTTTAAACAGAGCATGACTGCAACACCTCTGTGCCACTCTATCCTTTGTCTCATTCCTTTCTCAGGAAAGTACAACAAGCTTCCTGTGTTCCTCTTCCTCAAGTTGCAGACAGTTTGTTTCTATTGAACTATTGCCAGCATGGATTTCTCCTTCTTTAGCTTTGTCTTACAGTGTTTTTCCACAGAGTGTGAGTTTGGTTAATGGAAACAAACATGCACATTTTCTGAGGTTAAGGAACTGCAACACACTGTGTCACTTTGGAGAATTTTTACAGATCTGTCATTTGGGGAACCTCACAGAAAAACATGTGGGGTGATCAGCAAAGAACAACCTCCTCTGCCCTAAATCCAGACTTTCTTCAATGTATTTTATTTTTCCCAGTTTCTTCTTCTCTGTTATTTTCTAAGACTGTAAATTCAGGTTCCATCTATGCTAAAATCCACCAGTTATAGGTGGATTTTAGCATAGTAAACCACCATAGTATACCAACAGTTATAGGTGCTTCCCTTTTGAAAAAGGGATTGGTAGAAACAAAAAATTTGATTTTAATGCTGTCACCCCTGGTCTCACCAAATGGTGTAACAGCATAAAGACTGGTGCACCAAGACTGTAACCCTGTCATAGGTGGTCACCAAATTTGTCAGGCATGATTTTGCCTTTGTTGACTGTTACCAATCACCTCTTTGTTTTCCATGTGTATAATTTCCAAGAGAATCTGCTCTATCATCTGCCTGGCAGAGAGGTGAGATTGACTAGTACATAGTTCCCAGGGTCTTCTGCTTTCTCTTGGTTAAAAATGGATGCTATATTTCCCCTTTTCCAGTCATCAGGGAATTCACCAGTCTGTCACAATTTTTCAAAAATGATGAATAGTGTTTTAGCAACTTCCTCTGTCCTCTCTCAGGACACAAAGATGAATCTCACCAGGTCCCATGGACTTGTGCACCTTCAGGATTTTTAGATGGTCTCAAACCTGATCCTCTCTGACAGTGGGTTCAGGTTCTTCATTCTCCCAGTCCTGCATTCGCCTTGTCGGCCTGGGCGGTGCGGCTGGAGCACTTGCCATTGAAGACTTGAGGCATAGAAGTCCTTGGAAACTTTACCCTTCTCTTTGTCCAAGGCAGCCAGGTCTCCTGTTTCCTTTCTGAGAGACCCCACATTATCCCTGATTTTTCTCTTGCTTTCAAAATATCCCTAGAAGCCCTTCCTGTTTTCCTTAACATCCCTGGCCAGACTCAGTCCTGAGTAGGCTTTGGCTCCCCTAACCTTGTCCTCACAATTTCACTGCTTTGATTTGAAAAGACAGATGTCTGCTAAGGAAGGCAGGAGCCTATCTTGAAACAGAAAATGTAAACCCCCTCCCTACAAATTGCTTAATTTTGAAATTAAGGGAGCTCTCAGGCAAAGACTGCGAGCAGGAATAACAGTTCTTTATTAGGAGGAAAAGAAAAATAATATAAAAATAAAATGCAGTAATATAAAACAACACTGACAGAGTCAGAATTGGACCTGACACCCTGTGGGTCAGGGTGGTGGCAGCAGTCCCATCAAATGGTGGTTGCAGCCCTCCTGCAGTGCCAGCTGTGGCTCTGCTGGAGCAGGGATCCTGGACAAGAGTGGAGTTTTCCTCTGAAGCTCCAGGGCTGGTGTAGATGGGCCTGGTCTTCCTCTGGGAATGCAGTGGAGAAGAAAGCTGCTCCTCTGGGAATGTAGTGGGCAAAGGCTGCCCCTGGTGTTCCCAAGGTCAGATTGGATCCAGGTAGGAATGCTTGGCTCCTCCCCCTGGGTGGAGCATCTCCCAGTGGGATGATGGAATTTGATCAGCCATGAAGGGACACTCACTGGCCATGAACAGAAGATGTTTCCTGGAGGGAGGATTGGTTGTGGAAGAGATAAAGAAAACTGCCCAATGAACAGAAGAAAACTGCCCCACCTCTGACAGATGGGAGTAGAACACAGACCCCTGGCCACATCTTACAACCTAAGACATCCTCCCTGGACACTTTTCCTTCTTTCCACTTCCTGAAAGCTTATTTTTTCTCTCTGAGTTTGCACAGCAGCTCCATGGCCTTGGAGGTCTCCAAGACAGTGTTATGCCTTGGTTTTGGGATGCAATGCTGCTGAGCTTGGAGGAGGGTATCCTTTAAATTCAACCACATTCTTGGGCCTCTTTGCCCTCCGGGGTTCATCCCTATGGGATGCTAACCAGTAGGTCCTTGAAGAGGCCAAAGTCTGCTCTCCTGATGCCCAGGGCAGGGAGCTCACTGCAAGCCTTTCTTGCTGCCCTGAGGATAATTTAGGTGAATTCAGGACTTCAAGCTCCAGAGCTGCAGTGGAGCAGTTTTCATC
Organism: Urocynchramus pylzowi; assembly: GCA_013397555.1. Lineage (NCBI taxonomy): Eukaryota > Metazoa > Chordata > Aves > Passeriformes > Fringillidae > Urocynchramus > Urocynchramus pylzowi. The sequence continues at coordinate 11,464 of VZRH01000931.1, forward strand.
ACCATAGAGCAAAACCCCTTGCTTCTCTCACCTGCCACTTCCCCATGAACCTCTGAAGGCTGCTGAAACTTTTATAGCAGCTTCCTGCTTGATCCTGAAAACCAGAACTACACTTCATACACTGTTCAGGTGGAGTGGGCCAAATCCCCTGCTGGTGTAAATCAGAGGCAACACTTCACAATACACTACATTTACATTAACCTCTAGGAGCTTTCCCCAGCAGGAGACATGGCCCTTTAGCCTTGGCACCTTTTAGAGTACACATATTAAAGAAAATAAAACAACAGCAACAAGGAAGTGCACGTAGACTTGCAGATTTCAAATCTTTTCTTACCCCAAACAGAGCACAAAGGAAAAGATAAATGGCAATTTGTTGCAAGCAGGGAACAGTTGATAAATGTGTAATGTTCATGATCTAGTGTAAGACATTTCTTACACTAGAAATGTCCTTTATTTTGCTTTGCCTGGGGAAAATAAAATAAATTAGAACCAGCTAACTAACAGCTCAGCCATTTTCCTCTACACCCAGCTGCCCTCACCTGATTGCATCATGAAAAGACTGGCTCACATGAGGGAAATGGCTCATTCCCAGGTTCAGCTTCCTTACAGGAGGGCAGTTGAAGATGGTGTTGTTGTTTCCTTTTCTTCCCCTCTGAAGTGCCTCCTCTGGTGTGTCATCTAGGAGCTGCTCTTTTTGTGTATGTGGGATTTCATCTTTCTGCTCTGTGCTCCCTGTTGGATGTCTCTAATGAGATCATTTGGGCTTTGGTTTCTGTTGACTCTGGTGGCCCCCAGGCTCAAAGGTCCAAAGAAAAAATCTAGGATAGATGAATCTCTTAATTTTTTTTTTTTTTTTCCCCTTTGCTTGTTTTGTTGGGGCCTTTTTGTATGTTTGTGGGGGATTTTGGGAGGGTTAGTCTTTATTGTTGTTGCTTTGAGGGAAAAAATATTAGGGAAAAAGACAAAAAGAAAATAAGTTTATTTTCATATGAAATTGAAAACTGGGCTTAACTGAAGTCTTCAAGAATTTAGGGGATGAGCTTTTCACTTAGTCAAAGAGTTGGGCTTTTCACTTAGTCATTGGAATACCATCATGGAATTTCTTTCCAGTCCACATTTTATACTGCTTTTCTTTCTTATTCTTCTCTTTTCAAGCCACACAAAGTTTTCTTTTTGGAGAAGGATCTGGGGAAATTAATGGTACCCATCCTCTCCAAGGAGTGTTGGGATGTTCCCCCCCTTCCCATTCCCCGTCCCATTGGTTCTAGACTTGTTAGAGAGTTTCTGTAAGTCAGTCCTGACTAGGGTCAGTCTGGTTTGTCCTTGAACATTATATATTGGGGAGTGAATAGAGTCCTCATCCTCATCCCCAGCTGACAGTGAGCCCATCCTGGAAGAGGGGGTGATAATTAGCTGCTCTCCTGGCATCCTTAGAAGAAGAAGAAGTAGGGATTGATTGGGATGTGTAGCCCAAATTGCCTACTTGCCTCTAAAAGAAAGATCTGGGCATTGTTTCAGGATAATGTGAGAGGCTGGTGCTGCTGCCTTTCAGGCACTGTGGAGTGGGATGGATCTTGTGGTGCAAGCAAGCAGTGGTCCATTGAAGAGAAATTCAATAGGTGATCTTGTCTGGTACAAAGGTTCGTTTCAGCTCATGAATTATGCATGAGGCTCACTCATTTTGATCATCATTTCATGCTCCCCTCTCAGCATGGCTCAGCCAGCCCTGTCACAGGGCAAGGACAGGCCAGTGTGACAGCGTGCAGCTTTGTGTGACCCCAGACCCAGCCCCAGACCAAGGATACTGCCTCTCCCAGACTCCTGCCTTGCCCAGCAAGTCCCTTCCCATCACCACATGCATTGGGTGCAAATATATTTCAGAGATCACAGCATGAAATGGCTGTGGTGCCAGTTTGGCACTTTCCATGAACAACAAAATCACTACAAAAATAAAATATATAATGTTTAGTGATCAAAGGGTTTTTTTTTTAAATAATAAAATTCTACTTTTCTTGTTCCACCTAATAAAACTCTTAACTTTTACCCCCAAAATATTTGTAGGTAGTGTTTATTTCCTGCCAGCTAGCAATCGTGGCTAGAATGACAATATTGCAGGAAAATAGTACAAACCACAATGGAACATCCAAAAGCTTGGCTTGCTTTAGCCTGTTTTCTGCACAGCAGGCCCTGTCTTTAATATCACATCTTAACAGAGAACAATTTCTCTGGGAAAAGCAATAATCATGCAATTTGCTCACTGTGCCTCTGTATAGTTGTAAGCTCTCAATGGGAAAGGAGGCAAATAATTTGGATTTCTATTTTAATTGGGTGTAGCACTGAAAGAAAGACACGTTGGTGAAACTTTCAGATGTGTTCATCTTATATTTGGATGTGGACCAACTTCCTTATGCTCAGAGACACCTCATGTTAATGATTAAACTTCTCAAACGTACAGTGTGGGAAAGGAGAGAAAACCAGATTTTTCCCTCAAGAATCCTTTGTGAAACCCAGAGATGAAAGTGGTAAGGCAGGAATGCCAACTTAAAGGTCATGCAGGTAACAGAAAACATCTTGTGCCAAATGGTCTCTCTGATAAGGAAGCTGAGGTGATTGCCTCTATTGATGCTCCAGGTTGATGCTGATTTAGGTGGTGTAGGCTAAACCTTTCAGCCTCTTCCTAAAAATTCAACTCCTTGGTGTCTACCACTGGATAGTGTCCTTCAGTGATCACCCAGGAGATTTTTCTCCATCCCAATCTACTCTGCCTTATAAATCTCACTTCATTTCTGACAGCTCTCTACCATGCCAGCGATTATATGCTTTCTAGACTGTTTGAGCAAAGCAAAGCAATAGCAATATTACAGAAAATCACCCTTGGGAGCACATAGCTGATCAGCACTGCTAGATGTTCATGCCATAAGTGACATCTCATTGCCTCCAGCACTGGGACCATCTGGCTCCTGTGAAGACAGAGGGCTGTAGACCCTCACAGGGACATCCAGAGATGGAAGGGGAACACCCATGGTGGCAGAAATATTGGGGAAAGAGTGAGACCAACAGATGTGGTTAATTACTGTAAAAAAATCCCAGATCCTTATTACATGCTAAAATAGTGAGCCCTGCCTTATCATTCACGTTCTCCTTTTAAAGTGTGAATTTAGTGCTGTGTGGAGTGCCTGAGTGGTAGCTCTGGGGAGCTCAGGCCTATGTCCCTAGGACAGAGGGAAGAAATTGAACAAGCTTTCCTTCACACAAACCTGCAGATATGTCTCATCTCCAGCTGTGCAGCTTGCCCAGGAGTGACGGGGAGGAGAACCCCTTCCAAGTAAGGCAGCCAGGGGAATCCCACAGCTGCTCTGGATCACAGATTCACAGAATGGTTTGGATTGGAAGGGATCCTAAAGCTCATCTCCTTCCACCCTCTGCCATAGGCAGGGACACCTCCCTCTCTCCAAGGGTGCTCCAAGCCCCATCCAACCTGGCCTTGAACACTTCCAGGGATGGGGAAGCCACAGTTTCTCTGGACAACCTATGCCAGGGCCTCCCAAAGAAGAATTCCTTCCCAATATCCCACCTAACACTGCTCTCTGCGTGAAGCCATTCTCCCTTTTCCTGTCACTCCAAAGTCCCTCTCTGTTACCCTTTACATGTAGGAAAGTAGCAATAAAATTACCTCAAAGCCTTCTCTTCTTCAGACTGAATGATCCAAATTCTTTCAGCCTTTCCTCATTGGAGAATTGCTCCATTCCTCTGATCACCTTTGTGGATACACAGACCCTGGACTGTAGGTGAGCAGCTGAGCACAAGTTAAAGCACAAAATAGTTTAAGTGCAAAGTTAGCTGTTTTTCCAAGTCAGGAATAACAATCTGGCTACATTTCTCACCCCTGGTTCTGATGGGTGGCTGGAGCAGATCCTGCAGGGAGGTTTACAAGGATCCTTCCAGACCCTCATGATTTCACTGTACCCTGAGGGCTTGTTTCACATTGGTGTTACTTCCATTGCTGTGAAAACTGGTTATATTTGGGGGTGAAACTTGAAGCTGATGCATTTCTTTTTCCAGCACGGCTTATCACTGGTTTATTAGGTCCAGCAGCTGCAAGAACTGGGCTGGATGGCAGCTCCTGTCATCCTGGAGATAGAGCATTATCATTCTGCTACCAGCTACGCTCCACCCGGCCCTGTCGGCATCAGTCACTGCCACCCTCCCGCACCCCTCTGCCGTCTCAGGCTGTCTCTTTGAATCTCTCCTCAGCTCTGCCAGGTTTTCCTGCCGGCAGTGGCTGTGAAACACTGGCTGCTCAGGCCTGAGCAGAGCCCCATGCTGAGCACTGAAGGGCCACATGCAGCTCGGCAGCCGTGGCCTTGGCTCCGGCGCTGGGGAGCGGCGGCGCGGGCCAGGGCTGGCACATGGTTCACATCAAATTCCCATGTTTTATTTTCCCTGGTTGTTTTATTAATGGCTGCTTCTAAGTAGGCCTCCTGAGCTGTGTTCACAATGCACTTGCTAGTTTAAACTCCAGTGTGTTCGCACCTCCAGCTGCTTACATGGATACTGTATTTCCATGCCTTAGCTGTCCCTGGGTCTGATTTTTGCTGACTGGAAGCTTGTATTTATCTTGAATTTCCACCAGAACCACTGAGGAGTGGTATGAGCCCGAGAAAGCAGCCACCACAGTGGTGTCGCAGTGTCACAGTGTTGTTTTAATAAGAACAAAATGAAGATAAAATTTTGTTTCTTATCCAATATCATTTTTGTAAAAAGAAGTTATTTCCCACAGCTTGAATACATCCTGTGTTTTTGTGATACCTTTGTTTAATTTTTCTGCTTGAGATCAATTAATTTTTCCTTAGATCTTGTCCTAAATTGAGCAGCTGCTTTGTTTCCTGATTGGGATATTGAGTGGAGGTTTTCAGAGCAGTGGGCAGCCTTGGCTAAGGATAGCACTGTGCCCTTTGGACATGAGGCACTGGATTTTAACATTTCCACATAACTAAGACCTCCCTTAAATTAAATTATGGAGAAGACTGGAAAATCAGTCATAATGTGTTAAATCCACATCTAATAGAGATGAATCATAGGATCAGAGAATAATTTGGGTTGGAAGTGACCTCAAAGATGATCCCATTCCAACACCTTGCCATGGGCAGGGACACCTTCCACTAGACCAGGTTGAACAGAGAATGGCTCTTACAATTGGATGTTATAATACATGGCCCAAATAACAAGCAGCCCTGAAAATACTGGTGAACTCAGTCATGATTTTATGATGCCTGACCCCTTTGAACTTTATATTTTGCAGTCCTTGGAAATCTGATATCTGAAGAGATTCATGTCTGATACATAGAGCAGTGGCTTCTTGAATTCTGATGAGTAGTCTGCTTGTCTCCTGCCTGTAAGTTTGTTTTAAGTAAAAGAGTGAAAGTAGAGATCAGATTATTTTTTATTTTTTTTTTAAATGCTGGAAGGCTTTGTAGCAGTTGGCATGGAGACATTCCAGTGACTGAGAAAGGTAGACATGTCTATCAGGTTCATGATGCAGAGAGGAAATGCCCGTATAGAAATGTATGTGCTTGTTTGTGACACTTCAGGATCTTTATTCTGAATAATAAATTCCTTAGAGCAAAAAGTTCACCAGACGATATTTACTTACCTTTTCCTGTTCTAAAATTATAAATTTCAAGTCCAAGCAGAATGGTGGGGTTCATTTTCTTGCTTACCACAGAATGTGGAATTACTCAATATTTCCTACACCAAGCTCTGCTATCAAAACCTTAAAAAAATACCCAAAAGCATAGCAAATATCTCCTCTGTCCTGGGCAAGGTATTCCAGTGGTTAATTACCTATACATGCTGTGGGTGGAAACTGACCTTTTTAAGTAGTGAAAATGCTGTAAGAGTCAAATTTTCAACTGCACTTTCCCATTCATTTGTTACAGAGTCTTTTGAAGAGAAATTTCATGTTAATTTAGTCTTGCGTAAATGTAATGCTTGGGGAAAATAGGAAGTTAATAGCACTGATTTCTTCCAGGTGTACGACAAAAATGGATTTGCAACATTAACTATGCTGCTAGTGTGCAGTGTTTTAGAAATATGCTTCATTTACCATTAAAATGAATATTTTAGAGGCAGAGGTGAGCACAAAAGTATATCCGAGCATGGCAGCACATAAAATAGAAGCTTTACACCATCATCTACTATCAATGACTGCTGTTCCACACTGGGCACCTAATGTGAGAGTCAGACACAATCATCATTAGGATGAGAAGGGCTAAGAGCAATTTAAAAAAATATCTAGAGGGAAATCGTTGTGCAAATAGTCAAAGATCTTTAAAAAAGTAAAAACAAAACAAACACAAAAGCACAGAACAAAATGAAAATCATAATCAAGAAAAGTATCTGAAATAACCAGCAATCTCTTTGCAAGCAGGAGGGTGAAGAATTTGTAAATTATTAAAGTACCTTGCACTATTTTTTCTGAAGTAAAATGTAGCTTAGCTTTTCTGCCATCAGATAGCTGGTTATGTTGTGCATAGAAATGGATCTATACCACATCTCTGCCTGGAATACTACACTTGAATGAGGTCTGATAGCTATGCTAATTGCATCTCAAAAACAAGGGACGTGACATTCAGACATGGCCACTGCTGGTTCTCAGTCCACATGAGCAAGTACCTAATCAGAGTTGGTTAGTAGGTAACATTTTTACACTGAAAATTATTTTTTAAATCAGAGCCCTTTGCATGCTCTTTATTACTTATCCTCTACTGAAATTTTAAGTTGAAAAATCAGTTTATTTTGGAAACTACACAGGTGCCATATTAAGAAATGCACAGTCTGAGAAAAGCAGTTTACAAATCCATATGGTCTATTTGGATATTGAATGAAGCACTAATTATCCTGCAACATGTCTTACCAACAGATGCCTAAGGAAAAAATGCAGGGAAAACCCCATTCAGCTTCCTTAGGTACTTTTTGAGCCAGACATAGAATTGACATTAGTTTGTTCAATAGCTATCAATGGACCTGGAAAACACATAAAATAATTAGGATGATTTATCTGAAAATATCTTCTTTTACACATCAATGAATTAATATCTTTGGGCTACCGATAGAAAAGCAGAAATCATATGAAACTGCTTAAACATAACATCAAATCCTATGATGATAATTATTTTTGAATATTGAATAGGATACACCAAATAATGAGATGAGGACAGCAAAGCAGTGCAATTAAGGAAAGTACACAAGACACACTGATGAATAGGACAAGAGATACATCTTGGAGAAGGAAGCACATAAACAAAATCTCCAGGAGAACATGTACAACAGAACTGATCATGGCCAAGAACATAAAAGATTTCTTAGAAGACAAGGTTTTCTCGGAACTCATTTAGATAATGTGTTAAACCATAAAATGAACGCCAGCTTTACTATATATTTCACTAGGAGAGCAGGAAAATGTTCCAGTAAAAATCATTTGAGGAATCTTTGAAACAGCCATGTCAGTCTATAATTGTGTCAAAGCTGTTAATCCTTGAGTGAAATGGGTTGAAGCTTTTCATCTTCCAAAGGCTGATGCTGTTGGTGAGACCTCAGCTGTGTCTGCCCAAAACCACCATGGCACACTAGGATGTGACAGGTATGAGGTGTGATTGTACCTTTGGCACTAACAGGACACTTTTTAAAAGTAAACTAAGGATTCAAAGTCCAAATGAAACTTCTGTGACGTGAATAACTGAAAACTTATCAAAATTTTATTGCCAATGAGGTTCTGCAGTTCAGTATTGTAATAGTTTAAGTAATAAATTGAAGTATAAAAGAGTAGATCTGTATGCTGAGATTAAAAATTACGTGAAGGTGAAGAAAAAGCAAGGATGCAATCCCCCCTGAGGTTTAGAATTCAAGCTGATCTCATAAAAACTGGTGTAACTGAGGAGAAAGGACACATTTCAGGCAAATGATTAGGGAACAGCTGTACAAAAAAAAAAAAAAAAAAAAAAAAAAGTCATCCATAAAATTTCACAATGGAGAATGACTGGTCCAACCCTGCAGAAAATATCTGTCACAGCAAATAGCAAGCTGAACAAATTCAACATCATTAGTGGTGATTAAAAAAAAAAAAAATAAAAATAAAAAAAAATATATATATATATATATACTACCTTACTGGGATGCATAAATAGAAGAAATGAGGCTGTCTCATGAGCACTGTTGAAACTTCAACTAATGGACAACTTTGCTCAGTTTTGATCCTTACAAATGGAGGAAGTTTGGAACCAAGGGGAGGCTGGAAAAAATTCAGGATAGGGAAACAAAAAGGATCTGGAATTTAGACACTGGAACATCTGGGAAAAATTGAAACAACTGAAGTTATTTAATTTATAAAGAGACCAGAAGTAGACATCATAACAATTTTCAATCACATAAAAAATGCTGTGTTAGGAGGAAGAAGTAAAGCAAAAGCTGTTGTCCTTTTTTTCTTAGGTGTGGGATGAGTAATAGTGGACTGAAATTGCAGCAGGATTTTTCGTAGTCTAATAGCAGTGGGGGATTTATTATTGTATTATATTACCTAGGGATGTTGTGAAAGTCTTCAATAAGATGTTAGGAAAACATCTGCATGGATGACATAATAGATTCAGTTCTGTTCAAGGCATGGGAATGACCTAGACAGTTTTTCTATGATGGTCCATTTTTTATTTATTTATTTATTTTTACTCTCAACCTTATAATTATAATGGAAATGGAAAATCAGCATTCTACAAGAGAGAGGAAGTTGACAATTTGAGTGAGTCATTAGATCAAAGATGGATATCCTACATCTTAGAAGCTGAATATGATCCAGGACTTTTTGCATGTTGCTTGTCACCCTACTGTATTTTGGGGATGTGATGTGGTTATGGAAGAAAAATAATTCATACATTAATAGGAGAGTCAAGAATGGTGTCAGAAAATACATAGACCTCATAAAGGAAAGGGTTTATTATAAAAATGCATATTCTAACTCTCTAGAGTCCATGAATGTTACTGAAGTATAATAGCTCAGTGAAACAACCCGTTGCCAAATTCTTAATTGAACTAATAGCTGAAAAAGTGGCAGTAGTGGCAATTAATCATAAAGAGTTTTTTCTCATACTTCTAGTTTTTTCAAAGGAAACAAGAGTTCCATAAGGTCAAATCTCCAACAAAACTACTTTTGTTGGGGAAATGTAGCAAGACCATTTGTCAACATTGAGAATGCTCATTTTGGCTGAAACTAAATTACCTAGGGATCCAAAGAATGATGAATTTACAGATGGTTGATGTCAAGGCAAGTTGCCAGATTATTTTCCCTGGCCTTTTCTACGGGAACAAAACAATGTTGGATTGATACCTCAAGCACCTTTTCTCTTCTTTCCTCAATGCATCTAACAAATAACAGGCAAATAAAGTAACATATGGTCAATATAACTAAATAATCAGGGTATGTGATATACAACTCAGTGTGCACACATTTCCTATTATAAATGCTTTAATAGTAATTTTTATAGATGGTATGTTTTGTCTATGTATGATTAATTATGAAATAATTATCCTCATGTCTGAGAATGGGAAACAATAATTGGACCATAAAATCTAAACAAACACAGAAGCCATTGCCATTTCTTTAAATCACAACTAAAAATATTTAGTGGAGTGGCAAAAGAGATCCTGAACCAGCCACCACAGGTGGTCAAGGTAAGCAGCAATTATAACAGCAAATATTAATGAGTAAGAGGTATACTGATATCCTAAACCCTCATGTTTCTATTTTTGGTGGCTCTTGCATTAACATATCAAATAAAATAACTGCAATTATACTACAAAAATTTGTAAAAAAAAAAAAAAAGAAAAAAAGAAAAAAAGGAAAAAAATAAGTTCTTTCTCTCCCCTGCATGTGTAGAAAACAGTCAGTGAATAAGCAGTCCCTGCTGAGGGACTCTCCAGGACTAATTATTTCCAACTGTACACTTACCCTGTATTTCTCCATGTCATTACATATCAATATTGAATCATAAAATGGTTTAGGATGAAAGGGATCTTAAATACCATCTTGTCCCACCTCATGTCATGCACAGGGACATCTCCCTCTATTCCAGGTTGCTCCAGGCCCTGTCCAGCCTGGTCTTGGACACTGCCAGGGATCCAGGGACAGCCACAGCTGCTCTGGGCACCCTGTGCCAGGGCATCCCCATCTTCTGAGTAATGAGCTTCTCCTGACATGCCCTGTAAGAAAATGTCCCCCAACCTGGAAATATTTCACTCACTGACATTGATGAAAAATCTTGAAATTGGAACAGAAATACAGTGGTTACAAGTGTAAACCTCTCATGTGACAGCAGGGACACAACTAATTAGTTCTCACTGTGAGGCTTATGGTCTTCTCCATTCACAAGATATTCCTGAAACCCTTGGGGTTGGGCCACAGGCAACCACCTGGTTTGCCTTGAATCTGAACTGTTTCTTTTCCTATCTAGAAGTCTGTGAAATCCTCCTCTAGAAGCATATTTATAAACATTGACAGTACATAATAAGAACACTTAAAAATTGCTAGAATGTGAATTATGGCATACAGACACTCAAAATGTCCTGTTATAAGTCAGTCCATTCCAGCCACTGGCATTTCTGGATAAAACAGGACTTCAAGTGCAATGTTCCACTTGATTTGGGAAGCTAAATCCTTTTTTTTTTCATACAATGCCTGTTTTCTGTCTTGTCTACTGGGCATCTGTGAGTGCAGGTGTGTATATCTGTGTCTTTTTCACTGGAGGCAACAGCTTTTAGTCTCATGAGTAAGAAGGCTTGTTTTCCAAAGATAATTCTAATATTTAAATCCAATTCTCACTATGAGGAAAATCTGCTGCTTCCAAGTCCAGAATGGGAGGAGAGACCTTTTCATGAAATCAAGTCTGTGATTCCTACAAAGTTTTATCCTCTCTCCTTTCTCATACTAGCTCAAGGGAAAAAAAAAAAACCAACAAAAAACCCCCCAAAAAAACCAACCACACAACAACAAAAAACCCACAACAAAAAACCCACAACAAAATTTAAAAAAAACCTCGTCATACCCAGAAAGGAATCTCACAAGGCAAAGATATTTATGTAATAAATACCTACAAGTAAAGATATTTATGCAATAAATATCTACGAGTAAAGATATTTATGCATGGTCAACATCTCTAATGGCAGGCACATATCATGCATTGTGTTTATAAACAGTTTTGAATTTGGCCAAGCCAATCACCTAGAAAAACCCTTTTCTAATGAAAAATCAGATAAAACCTCCAGAAATACTAATTTCCTGATGTTCCCTCTTCTCAGGATTGTGTCAGGAATGTCAGGAGTTGTCTTTATTAGGTTTGCTTCAAGCCTCTAAGATGTCCAGGGGGTCCCTCTGAAATGGTCCCTCATTTTCCATCCTTCCCAGTGCAACCAACAAACTACTTACAGGCAGAAAGTGGACAGAGGATTAGGTGTGTGTTATGAAAGTGACTATTTTTTACCATGCCCTTACTTGGAACAAAAGGGATTGAAGTGAGCTGATTTTCATGAAAAATATCAAGTCCGGCACAGAGATCAGTTTTACTCATGACAGCAATTATCCATGACCTTCAGAATTAGCCCTGCTTTCATTTTTTCTTATTTGGGCCTCATTTTACACCTGGTCTCTTTCTAGTTCCTTCTATTGATCTTGCTAGCACTTGAAACTTATTATAGCTGGTAGCAAAATAACTGTTCTTATTCCCTAGAACATCACAGCCTATTTCTGTGGGCAAGCCTTTGTTATCCTTCTTTTGCTCCAGACATGCAATACTCTGAAAATACCACTTCTGCCTTCAAAACCAAACCCAGGTGTCTTTATTGAACCCACTTGACCAAACTCCTTTTCACCTCTAATTTCAATTGAAAAAGTGGTGCCTCAGTGTTCCAAAACCACAATGCAGTTTTTCTCCTAAGCTTATAACTGAACATTTCTTTCTGTTCCCCTGCTCTGAAAGCCCAGTGTCAAGATGACCCAGTAAAGGCCCTGTGAACAATGTGGTTCAGAGGATATTCCACAGTGAATGGGTGGATATGAACTTTTGAGTGGGAGGCGTGTAGCCTACATAGGCACAGAGCAGCACAGAAAAACAAGCTCTGCTGCTTAGTTCTCCCTTCTCCAGTTTTAATGCCTTGCCCTCAAACCTCAGACCTCTTATCTGCTTTTACAGCTTCTCACATTGCCCCTGTCAGTTCCACTGAATAAATGATGTCATCCTTGTCTGCTTGAATGTTTACTTCTTTCTGCACTGCCTTTGGCACACAATACTCTTCCAAAAACTAATCCATCCTGAAAGCCATTTTTCTTTTCCTTCCGATCTACCCTGGAGGCCCACAGTAAAATGGCAACTGCAAGTGGCTAAGCAGATGCTAAAAGCTTTTTTTTGAAGTATCTGCCTGCCGAAGCCAGCTCTGTAACCTCAAAGGGAGCACCTCAACTCCCAGTGCAGGTGGGGGAAGACCTAGGAAACTTGAGATAGGTCTGGCTGCAGCAGGCAGAGAGGAGAGATGATCAGTGCTAGCTGCTGAACAGGCAGCTTTCAAACCTGCCCAGGGCTGGCGAGCGTGACAGAGAAAACACCGCAGACTTTACGCCTTGGCTATCTCAGCCCGAGCCTCAGGGACACACCGCCCACCCCGCCCGGATCAAAGCCCTCAGCCCCCGTGGAGAGAAGCCAAGGAAACTTTTCCTGCACAATGGAAGGAAGCAGGAGCAGCAGCTGTGGCTGGTGCCATGTGTTTGTGCACCAGCTCACTGGCCGGGCTCTTCCGCCGGCAAAGGGAAGCGGCAGATCCGCGCTCGGGTTTCTCAACACGCCAGAGAACATCCAAGGCTTTGCCATGCTTTGAAAGAAAAAAGTAGGAAAAACTTCCTCTGGCAGTTGTCTGCTCAAACAGATGTGAAATAAAGCCATCACCCTCAAAACAACCCGCTAAGAGAAACCAGGGAGGGAGAGACTTTCTGTGTGAATGTAGATGGAGGCTGACCAGGCAGGGAGGGATCTGCTGAAATCCAGTGTTGCAAACCTGGGAGCTTCTAAGAAATCCATTGGATATTTGGGGTGAGGGATTGGCTTGGAAGGGTGTAGCTTGCCAGGGGCTGAGGTCACAGGATTACTCCAGTTTTCTCCAGATTTATATAGTTTGTCTTTTGAAAGAATGGAGAAGGTAACCAAGGTTTCTATTTCAAGATTTCAATTTCCTCAGTCTTTCTGCTCTAGCATGCAACTACTTACTATTAGTAAATTTACCACTGCTCTTTGGAGGACTGTGTATTTATACATTGTCTAGTATAATGAGAGTGTCACTAAGTGTTTCGGGAAGGATTAATATAAAGTATATCAGTAATAACATGAGAAATGAAAAAAAGCTGTGAATTTGGAGTAAAAAAGCTGCTTCTGTCCTGAGTGCTTGTTCCTTCTTTATGAACTTTGCTGCACTGTGTGATTCTGTGCAAGGTTCTCAGTGTGGTCTTCATTTGACACAGCATAATCTGAAAATAAAAAAAAAAAAAAACCCAAACATTTTCTCTTTATCTTCTTACTTACATGTACCAAAAAGCCACCAAGTGAGCCATTCAAATAAAGTATACTACTTACCCTTAATTGAATTTACTGGTTTCAATATAATTGCAGATTCAGCACCATTATTTAATTTCAGGATTTAATGAATGTTGTCAGATCTCCTGAAGGGATACAGGAGGCTGATGAACTGGCTCCTGGTTCACTTGTGCTGTGTAGTCTCAAATTTCATTTAACTAAAGAAAGGTTTCTTCCTTTGACCTATATGACACATCTCTGAACATCCTTCTGTGTGGCACCTGTAGGAAAAAGGTCCCCTGTGCATCCAGCCCCCTCACACCTTCAGGGTCACTGCCAGCCTCCTGTTCTTCCTTGCAGCTTTGGTTCCTCATCACAGAACAGAAGAAAACAAGTTCTGCAGGGATTCAATTAGTGCAGTGTCTCCAGGTGTATCTGCCTGGCTGGGATGTCATCCAGGCCTGCTGGGCTTGGGGTGGAAACACAGCACAGCCCCTGTTCCCACGTGGAGCCTTTTCCTGATTTATCAGTGCAATCATTCAAAGCCCTCCTGCTCCCCCCTCCATTATCACACCCCCACTGTGCTGATTCATGGCCTCAGTTTTGGGAGGTGATAAGGGCACCTGATGTATGGAAACTCACAGTGCTGCTGCACAGGACAGGCATGGATGTACTGCTGAATGTGGTGACAAAGGTAGTTAGCAAAGACTAATGAGGAAATATTTTTGAGCTATATCATGGGGCCATTCCCCATTTTTTAAAGGACACATTATTATGAATTTAGACATCAAATAAATGTTTCTAAGAAACTTCTTGAGTCCTGATGATAATTCAGGCTTGAGTCACTATCATCTTGACCAACTAAACCAGTCAGTGTCTCAGAAAACAACCATGAATTTTTGTTTCTCCTTCCCTTTGAAACCGTAAGCATTCAATTTTTTCCTTCAAAGACCAAGAAAGAAAATAAATATTCTCAAAGACCATAAATTATTTCTCCTAGAGTATAAAGGTTTTTTTCTATAACAATGTTATTAATAATCTAACCTGCTTATAGAAATGGAAAAGAACTGAATGGGAGAAAGTTGGGATCAACTATAGCAAATTAATTACTTTTTTAAAGTAAATTGAGCACAAATTATGGTATGGAATGAGGGTGACCAATTGCTCATGCTTTGCATCATGTTACATCAATACTAAAGAGAACTGGTTTAAACAAGAAATTAGAACTAGTAAAAGAGATAAAAAGGAGGGGAAGAAATATTGATAAGAGTGGATAAGTGGAATAAATATAAGCAAGAGGTAAGGAGTGGGAAAAAAGAGTATTGGAGAACAATGAAACACTGGAAAGGTATACATGTCACATTGCTTCTAAGTCCAGTCAAATCTTACAGATAAATTGAGAGAAGATATGACTCTAAATCTGCTTATAAGTTATAAATGTATGTTCATTGAACAAAATCTCCAAGGCAGTGCCAACCTAAATACCCCTTGGTGTGGAGATATTAGTTTAGATCACAACAGTGCAACCAGACTGCCTGACTCTGTCCCTTAGGTGAAGTAATTAAATACATAATTACACCGTTTCTGATTTCAGAGCTGGCTCTCTTGATGCATACATAGCCTGCAGTCATTTCACCACGCTCTTTATGCAGATAACTAGATCATGTTGGACATATCTGCTGTCCATTTCACTGGGATTACTTGGAACTGATTGAAAATCAGAACCTTTTAATGAAGAGTTCAGAAATTTAGCAGTCAGAGCTTGCTACCATTGTGAGCCTTTCCATAAAGAGGTTAATCATAAATCATAAAAGAGGTTAACAAATATCTGTGAGAGCTCTGGGGAAAACAGGGATTTATTTACCCTTCAGTCAGGCTATGAAAACAAGAAGGAGTTTGTGTAGAGCAAGCACAATTTTGTTGTGTGGCTTCCATTTCATCACATACTCCTTGTTACCCAACAAATTGAACCAACTGCAAAATAATTTAGAAATAAAGACACCTGCTTTTAATGGGTTAATGCCAACGAGTTAAAAAACATCTTCAGTAACTGCTGGTCATAGTTCATGTTCATAGAATATCCTGAGTTGAAAAGAACTCACAAGGATCAGGTCCAGCTCTTGGCCCTGCACAGACACCCCAACAATCCCACCCTGAGCATCCCTGGGAGTGCTGTCCAAAGGCTCCTGGAGCTCTGGCAGCCTCGGGGCTGTGCCCATTCCCTGGGGAGCCTGGGCAGTGCCAACACCCTCTGGGGAAGAGCCTTTCTCTGATATCCAATGTAAACCATCCTGGCAGAGCTCCAGCTGTTCCCTGGGGTCCTGCCACTGGTCACCTGAGAGATCAGTGCCTGTCCCTCCAGTTTCCTTCATGAGGAAACTGCAGATTGTGATGAGGCTTTTCCTCACCCTTCTCTTCTCCAGTCTGAATTGCTGCTTTTGTTAAGGAGCATGCTCATTTTCCCTTCAGTTGTTTTCCAAATGAAATATATCTGAGAATCACTGGAAATTCGAATGTGAGAGGAAGATCAGCAAACTTCTGTAGACAAAAGAAATAAAATATACTGAGCAGAACTTTACTATTATCTAAAACATCCTCTCCCTTCTGTTTTAATCTCAGCCATGCAATCCAGTACTGCCAGCAATAGTGTGTTGGATGCTGTCATCTCACCTTCTTGGAAGCACTGGACAGATGTATTTTCTGAGGCACTATCTCAGCCCAGTCTTATGCACTTTTGCAAAGATTTTAAAAGAATTTTTTTTGGATTAAAGGAATGCTGATTGTCTCTCTCTCTCATCGTTAGCTGCCAGTCTGAAGGCACTTCCCTACCAGGGGATTTGTTTAAATTTAAAATTAAACTTTAGCTATGATGTTGAGACCCAAAGCTGATGCTGATGAACTGTTTTGATGCTGCCACTCCATCATTCAAGTATGATATATGTTCCCTTTGTACTGTCTTCAAACCATGCTCTAGCTGAGCATCAACCCTGTCTCTGGCTACAAATAAGGAACTTTTCTTGTCTTGCATCAGGTATTTTTCTGTAATTGCATCTCTCTCTCTCACCAGTGACAAGACTTTTCTCAAGAAGATGCCTGCCTTGGACATGCTTTGGAAGGATCTTTGTATGGATTTGCAAGCAGAGTGCTGTTAACCATTGTTTTCTCACAGAAACTGCTTGGAGTGTTGGTTTTAGTGTCTCTGACACTCATGATCTATCCCACAGGAGACATAAAAGTGTCATTTTGGGTAAAGTACACTGCAATTTTATTACAGGAAGCTTTCTATGGTAGTTTTTTTCTGTTGCTGCCAAAGAAAAGGAATTGAAACCCTCCACCTTGGGCTTGATTTTGTTTCTGAAAGCTGAAAATTTTTGTTGCTCTAAAATTTTCCGGTAAAACAATGGAATGGAATTAAGGACCACAGACTCATTCAGGAACCTGGAATCTCAGCTGATTCATGATGTCACTGATATACAGTGTTAACTCTCCTGGGCCTCTTCTTCACCTTGGTTGTATTTCTGCTGCTTCTGACCTGGTGCTGCCTCTCTTCTCCAAATTAGAATGTAATGTCACCCAGAAGCTCCACTGAGTGTCTCCTATCACAGCACTACCTCAGTGCTGAGTTGGATAACAAAATAATAAATCAATGAATCTGTTTTGTTCAGAAGATCTGATGAGTTTTTTACATATTTTTGTATCTCAACTCACCCTGAGTAAATATGGTTTCTCTTATCGTAACTTGAGCATGAGCAGTCCCAGCTGTTTCTCTAAAGCCAGAAAGAGATGATTTGGAGATCACAGACAGAAGTAGAAAATGGGAATAAACCCAGAAACCACCACAATATGAAGCAGCAGAGGTGGAACTGCAGAGGAAGAGTCTATTTGGTCCTGTACTTCTACTGCTCTTCCAGTGCAGTTGCTTTTTATCCTCCTCTACCAAAGAATCACACATTGCAGTGTCACTGCATGAGAAACAACTCCACACTCCTTGCTTGACCTGGGGTTCCTTTTTCTGCTTTTACAACAGTCAGAAATTAATGCTGTGGCTGGTGGCTGGGTGCTGTGCAGTTGGCATCCAGCTGGGTGCTGCTCTGGAGTTACCTCCTCCCCTCTCTCAATCCTTCTGATGTATTAAAATCTGGGTGTTTATTCCAAATCATCAGACCGTGTCATTTAACAGTGTTTGGCAAGTTTTATTAATTTTTTTCCAACAAAAGCCTGCAAGGCAACAGAAAAGTAAAGCGTAAAATACATTTGACTTAATTGGCAGCAGCAGACTGCATGCGTCAGAAGGAATTAACCTCCAATAAAGCAGGATGTGCAGGAAACACAATGTACTAGTTTGATATGGTCTTTCAAAGCTACCACTTCCTGAAACAGAGGCAGAAACACAGGTTGGCTAAGCCTGCAAGAGGCCTCTGGGTTGATGTGCGTGCAACAGTCCTCAGAGGTCCCACACATACCTCTCCAGAAACCTAGCGAGATGGAATTCAGGATCTCCAGCCATGTCAGGGATTTCACACCCTTTTTCACCTTCAGTGTTTGAATCCAAGACAGATGGAACAACATTTATGTTTCCCCTCCTGTGATCCAGCCTCAATGTCCTCACCCAGTCTGTCATCTGAATCTCGGAGCAGCAGGAGCAGAGAGATATCATTTCTGGGACACCCTCATCAGTGAAGACATAAAGAGATGACTGATCCAAAACTGCATAGCCTGCATCTTCAGAAACCCACCCAGTGTGAACAGACGTGTCTTGAGGACTATTTATAGAAAAGAAATTATTTCATGGGGGTTTTGGATTTTTTTTTTTTGAGTTATTGAAGGATGGACAGAAACATGTGATTGCAGTAAAGAAGGACAAAGGAACCTGTGCCCTGGTTTAAAGATTCATTTTCACTTTGCTGTTTAAGTGACATAGACTCATTTTTCATGGTTAAAAGGAATAAGAAAAGAAGCTGACTTGGAGACAATACTCTGTCATTAAAGTCTTGATAAGGATGTTCTCTCATACAAGTAGCACATTCCATCGTTCCATCTCCAGCAAGGAATTCACATTGTTTTGGCAATGTTAACAAATAGTCCTTCAATGTCTGCAGGGACTACTCATGGTAAACTGAGGCCCGGGGCTAGGAATGCTTTCTGAGATTGTTTAAAAGAGAAGTCTATTGATTCCTGTTTCCACTCAATAAAATAATTAAATTTCATCTTGGCCGATGGGACTAGGTGTTGGAACTGGAAGCCAGGTTCATTCTTGTAAGAGCAATTAATCATCTATTTAATTTTAAAGGGTTTAAATCATATTGAAATCAGTGGGACTAAGCCAAAGCCTAAACATATATTCTTGTTTGTATTATGTCCTGAATTTCCATAAGCATGATAATGGGATTTTTCAAGTTAAGAAGACAGTGGTTCAGATCCCAGCGTTGTTGTGTCTCTCTACTCTCCCTTTTTTTCATTAAGAAAAGCAAAATCATTCTTGGCTGATGAAATCTGGACCCTCAGGGTCACCATGGCCATTCTGGAGATGACATTCTGGTGAAAGATCATTTGAAAACAAAACAAAATCAAACCAAAAATCTTCATGGTATCCTGAGCAAAAACATAATCAGTGGCTCACAGTCAAATTCTTCAATTTTTAATTTTATTCAGAATTTTACAAAAATCACCAAGATACAAATATTGGGAAGTTTGAATCTAAAAAGCTGTTCCACTAAAATCATGGGCTCTTTTTGGGATATTTAGAAAACACAGAGGCACGTGTGGGACTTTCAAATAGAAGCACTCAATAGCACTGTACAATCTGGATGATATGTATAGTGTTTCTCTCACCTTCTCTAAAAAATGGGGTGCTGTAGTGGTTGTTCTTGGGCACAAAGGTCTCTTCATCCCCATGGGAAGGCAAGATAATGAGATACCTCACAGGTGTAGGTGTTGGATCCTCAGGTTTTTGCGGGCGGGTGTTCAATCTGCCCATGAGGATCACAGAATCATGGAAGGGTTTGGTTTGGAAGAGACCATAAGGATAATTTCATTCCAATCCCCCTGCCCTGGACAGGGACACCTTCCACTAAGCCAGAAGCTATGCAATCAACATAAACCTTATCATGTTATCTCTTCAGTAAATGAGACTCAGTCTATTCCATCAGAGGGGGCATCTCCTTGAGCTCTCATCTTTGCAGGCAGGCTTCTGTACAAACTGCTGTCTTTACTGTCAGACCTTTGCTGTCATTTGCTGATCCCTGACCAGAATTTTGGGAAACTGCAACTATCAGTAATTCAAGCGAAGACAGTTTTACTTCTCGCAGTAGCTATCTATTTATCTGCAGTTTAAAGAGAGAGAATTGAGGCCTAATGGCCACTAACTATGCCCTGATGGTAGCTGTTTAATGAGGATAAATGAGGAGTGCTGTGTCAGCTTAGACACTGGCAATAAAGTCCCAGTAAGCAAGCAGGCTGCCTCTTCCATCTTCTGTCTCAAGATCCATTTTTACACTCTCTCCATGACCTAGATCTTCATATCCTCCAGCCTCTCCCTCCTTTCAGTAAATGCCCTTTTGTGTTTCTGAATGCATTTCTTCCCCTTCAAGTGGTGCTGTTTTATTTTTTTCTGTCTTCAAGAAAAATAATCACTCCTCTCCTTTGCCACTGGCTTCATTACAGCTCTGCCACATTATCATTTGCTTCCCTAAGAGATCTCTCACTTTTCATCCCTTCTCTAATTGTGTTCTTGCCATGCTCTGAAAAGCCTCACCACAGATGCTTTTCACGTGCTCTCTTCCTTGCCTTTGCCTTGCAGAGGTTTTCACAGTTCTCCCCTTCAAACTAATTTTGTGCTTGATATGTTTGATCTCTGAGAATACAAACAGGAAAAGTTTATATATAAAAAGTTTTTATTTATATTTAAAAAGTTTGTATTTATACATTTATTTTTATAAATTTATATTTAAATTTATAAATGTATATTTATATTTATAAATTTATATTTTATTTATATTTTTTATTTATCAAAAGGCAGGGCAAGTAGAAGACACCAAGGGCTGTTAGGGTACACACATAATATTGTGGCATGCCACATCAGAGAGAGATGGTGGGAGTTTTTCTCCCTTTGAGTATTGACGAAAAATTATATTAATTTGATTGGAGCCTTATTTGCCAACAATATTTTTAGGACAGTTTGAGAACCACTAAATATGATCATGCATGGGAGTAGAATGGAGACGGGCCAGAAATTTTCCTGCCTTATGAAAGATTCTCAAGGACAACCAATTATACCTGTGATTTTTCCTGGAGCAGGTAACCTGGAAAAGTACAGAGGGAATAGGGTCCCTGCTCTGTGCTTTCCATCTCGGACTGGAGGATGTCTAAAAGGGGATAAATCCTGTGAGGAAAACAGGTGCCATATAAGCTTCACCTATTTCAAGCATTGCAGAAGAAAAACTGGGCTTCCTTTATGCCTGGCTCAAGCAGGACTGAGGTACTCCATGATTTTTAGGACACGGAAATTTTTTTTTCTGATTATTTTTGTAGCACATCAGAGTCATGACAAGTAGATATCGATACTTAATTTAACTTCCTGGTGCATAGAACACTCTTTCATCTTTTTCCCAAGGACTCTCCACTTCTTTTACCCTCTTCCTTCCACCACAGCTCTAATGAAACTGTGATGAGTTGGCTACTTGAGCTGGTGAACCAGTTTCCAAACACTTGAATCTTTAACAAAGGCCCATTTTCTCCATATGACACTTCTTACCAGCAACAAACAACAGGCGTTTATATTGCATCCTTCCACCAGGAGCACTCCAAAGCCACTTTGGGATGAATAGTTTCCACAAAGAAAATGAAAGCGGATCTTTTGCTCTTGTAAACTGATTTAGCACATTTGAAACTGATAGCACTGCTCTGCATAAGCTGAGAATGTGAGCCAGCATGGCTTGCTCTGTGTTACAAAGAAAGTTGGTTGTCATAATGAAATGGCTTACGGTTACACTAACATTTTGTCAGAATCCTCCTACAACTCCTGTGGTGCTTTCACACCAGTTTTTCCTGCGGATCCCAGTAAAAAATTGCATAGACTGTTTGATATGCCACTCTTCATTGTAATTTCAATGCTTGCTGTTAGCTCTTAACCCCCTCTGTTAGTCCACCAGTGATGTGGTTCATGAATTGTTCATAAAAGGCCAAACATATATTTTTTATGTTGACATCTATGCTTCCCTTTGCTTTCTAGAGCTTGCCAGATGGTGTGTGCTGAAGGGCTTTGAGTAGGGTCCTGTCACTGATCCCCTCAAGGTCACTGGAACATTTTTTCTACTCCATCAGGAACAGTAGCATTGTTCTAAAATTATGTGCACGCATTGTGTTACAGAACACCAAATAATGCTGTCATGAACTCACACAACTTGCACACAAGCTGCAGGCATCTCCACCAACCAAACTTTCCTTGACACAAAATAAATTTAACATATGAGGTAGCTCAGGAGCCTGGTGGGGAATGGTACCACGAGAATGAGTGGGGTGAAGGTTGAGGTTTGTTTTGTCTCTGCTGGAGGAGGACGAATTTCCACCTTGGAAAGGCTTCTTATCCCAGGCCACACAAACATTCTTCACTATCAAAAGTGAATTAAGATCATACTTTGCCCCAAGGAGCAGTGTCTCTTTCATACTTGGGGCTAGAGTGTGAAATTCCCTCATAAATACAAACTCCTATAATATGGAGGATGGCCAAAGAAGGTTTGAGCAGATATCCACAACTTTTATGAGCAAAGGAGGCTCAGAAGAAAGAGGACAATAATCAGAAGACAACACTATTTCTCCATCACACTTGATGTTTTCATTATTTGCAATTATTTCAGGGCAGAGATTAATAGTGAAAGTATTCTAATTTGGAAAACATTGAACTCTTGCAAACTGAGACAAGACAACAATATCTCACTGAACAGGTAAGGTTGGAAGGGACCACTGGAGGACATCTGGTCCAAACCCCTTTTCAAGCAGGATTCCCTAGAGAGTTCTACTAAGGATTGTCCCTAGGGAAGAGGACTCCAATATCATTAAACAAAAAGTGCCTGAAAAAAGTTACACCCTACCAGAGCTTGTGAATTTCCTGTGCTATGTTTCTAAGACTTCCTAAGTTGTTTTTTTTTTGGTTGTTTTTTTTTGGTTTTTTTTTGTTTTGTTTTTTTTTTGTTCAGAGATGCTGTAATTCACAGGAGCAGAGCTGGAGTAGTTAGAGATGAAAGAGTGACAGAGGGATCCTAGAAAAGTGTGACCCTTTGACAGCAGTCTGGGGTGATGACCAGAGGATCCTCCCTGGCCAGGAGGAGGCTGGTGAGGAGTCTGGTCTTCTGGCACTACATGGTGCCAGCCTGGTGGAAAAAAAAGAGCACAGAGGCCAGAAAGGGTGAACACCTCATAGATGAAGTACCTCATGCCCTGGCCTCATCCAGAGACAGAAACCAAACATCCCCAGCTTTGTTCCCCAGTGCCTCTCTACCCCATGGCTGTGAGGTGGCACCAAAGCACAGCAAAGTTGTGCTGATGGGAGGTAAACCTCAAGAAAAAGCTGGCAGGAGAATGATCCTGAGATACTGCAGCAACAAACACATATCTTGACAGTTCACAGATGCTTCCCAAGGAGCTTTACCACAAGCCTTTTACTAAAATGTGGTTAGAGTCGGAGACCAGTAGCTTATACATCACAGATTCTGATAAAAAAACTGAGCAAAAATGTCAGCACTTTTGGAAGCTGTCAAAAGCTGGTGCTATGCATGTCTCAAACAGAGAAAGAGAGAGAAAGGAGAAAGAAAATAAGCTCCATCACATTTTAGATCTTTGGAGCACATCTACTACAGTAACATGAAGCAAAAGCTGTCAAAATAGCAGCCAGAGGGGTTGTATTTGCAGTTGGACAAGCTGGCTCCACCAAGGCAGTCCACCCCACAAAGCTCCAGAATGAAAGAATGAGAGAGGAAACTAAGTTATCTGTCCTGCCTGGGCATCACTGACTTCTCCAGGAGGTGAGATTTAATTTCCACAAGGTTGCTGAGCCACTGGTGAAGGCGCTGAACTCTCTCTGAGGGGGAAAAAGATGAAACCTGGCATTGCTGTGGAGGAGCTCGTGGATGTTGAGGCTGACTGCCTGCAATGGCAGCAAGACTGCTCTCAGCAGCAACTTGGAAAGGAAACCTAAAACCATACAAGGAGCTGTGGCCTGTGCCATTGTCACAGCGTGAGGCTCCACTGAACGGAAAATACCCCTTGGCCTCCAGCCCTTCCTCTCTGATGCTCCTCTTGGTGAGGAGAGAGTTGGCTCTGGTCACCCCCTTGTCGACAGCCCAGCCCCTGGGACTGCCTTCCCTGCAGGGATCTGGAGAGGGATGCTCCATCTGCTTCTGGAGTGGAAATCCCACCTGGGTGGCAAGTTCTACTCTACTGGTGCCTGAGGACACAATTTGGGCCAGAGATGTTTCTGTCCATTTAGTGATAGGCACAGCACTAAAGCCCCTTCTGCCTCTGGGGCCCGTGGCACAGTCCATTTTTAACTTTGAAGGATATTCTGGGAAAAATTAAAAAAAAAAAAAAAAAAAAAAAAAAAAAAAAAAA
>VZRH01000931.1:40870-66058 GCA_013397555.1 Urocynchramus pylzowi
TTTTTTTTCTTTTTTTTTTTCTTTTTTTTTTTTTTTGTTTCGTTTTTTTTTTTTTTTTCTTTTTTTTTTCTTTTTTACAGTGATCTATACCATGGTAAAGTTACTCTTAGTTTCACCTGGCCCACCAAACAGAATCAGAGTCGAGCATGCACCCTTAGTGACAACGTTCAGCTATCTGCGAGGATGACTTCCAGCCTCTGGGTACGGTATGAGAACAGCAATGCTGAGATTCAGATTAGTTTTGGAAACTCGGCAGAGTTCACGCTTTTTCCAGCCTTGACACACATCCTCCTCTCCTGTATCCCCCACTTTTCCCGCGCCTTTCCCCCCTCTTTCCTTGGGGGGGGGCTTGGGTCAAAGCGATGAAGAGGAAAGATGCGCGCCCCAGCTGGCAGAGCTCTCTGCAGTGAGTTCTGGCTGCTGAAGGGACAGGTCAGTCTGGTGCTGCCAAAGGGGTGAGGCGGACTGTGCACCTCCCGTCCCCCAGTCCTGGCGTGCTCCACTCTGGGCACCCAACATCTGACGAGGTGCTCTGGCCTTAGGGAAGGCCTTCGCTTTCGCTCCCTCTGCCTTTCCGGTGCCGCTTCACTTTCACATCCTCCTCTTCCTCCTGCGGGGACTTGTTTTTCCTTTTTCCAACCCGGGGCGCCCGGGGTAGAGGGAGAGGGAGTGGAGGGGGTGGAGGAGGCAGAGGAGGCGGCAGCGGTGGCGTCTCTCGAGCCATGTGTATGACAGCCTCGATGGTGGCCATGATTGTATCTTGAGTGGCTGCTTGCTCCAATATTAAAGGGTTGAGTGTTGGTCTCTGACCTCTTTTGCTCGGAAGGTCAACACATTTTTCCAGAACGGGCATTTGGTCTCTGGAGTCTTCGTCAAAGGAAAGGGGTTGCTTCCGAGGACGCCCCCTCCTCTTCTTCACGAAGTTATTGCCTGTCTTTGATTGTCTCTGCAGCCGCTTGGCTTTCAGGATCTTGTTCACATGATCCAGGTTCTTCTTTGTGGACAGGATCTTGGTGTAGTTGCACATCTTGCGCACCTCGCACTGGATTGCTTCGATTTCACGGCGCTTGAACCTTTTCTTCAGTGGTGAGCTGGCTGTTGGGAGACAAGGAGAGAAACAGGGGTGAGTCAAACAACAGTGATTGGGAACTCTTCTTTGACCCCTTCCAGCATCATGAAGAGTAGATGAAAATACAACTTTCGTATAAGTAGTCTTCAGAGATTTCTCTCTGCCTGTTCCCTCTTCTAAAGCAACAAAGCTTCTGTTACAGCAACGTTTTAGCATGAGTTTGCTTCATTCTCATTTTTCAACTTCTAATAGGAGAGAAGGAAGCTTAGCATAGCTGTCATATTGGTCCAATTTAACTATTAAGCCTTCTGTACTCCAAAGATATAATCCTGATGTCTTCAATTCAGCCTTTAATTCTTGTCATGAATGCCAGTTAGTACAAAAAGTGTTTGTTGCTGAAACTAGTGGGCAGAGACAAGATGTGTGGGTCACTTCATCTGTGGCAAAAGCATCACCCCTGCCTGGGTTTCTGTACTATCATCTCTTCAGACACTAGCTGAAACTACTCAGTCATATAATTGACTTTAATGGCCCCCAAAGTAAGCTTACTCCTGGTTCAGATCACTTACTTTAGATCTGAACGAAGTCCAAAGTAGTTAAGTTTCTTGCCAAGGTCATGTTGTGAGTCATTGTCAGAGCTGGGAAGAGTACCCAGAATTTCTTGGCTCCTTGTCCTTTGCTTAGGACACGAGACCTTGCTTGTTTTGCCTAAATTGTCTCATTGTCCTTTCCTGAACATGGCATCTGTTCAGAGTTCAGGATTTGCACACAGATTAGAAGCAACTACCCCTTTGTGAGGGAAGCAGAATGTATTAATTCTGCTATTGCAGTAACTGGCGCTCCCTTGTACTCCTAACATATCCGTTCTGTGCTGCTGGGAAAGAAATGATGGAACTCAGAATTTCTTTTTTGGTGAGGAATAAAACATCCCACTAAATTAACCTCAGCCCACATCTACTTGCCAACTTAATTTACACCTGACTGTCAAGCAGTCTTTTGGGTTTGAAATCCTTGAAGTTTCCTGAGCAGGCAAGATTTTGAGAAAGGTTCATTTGGGGGTTATCTCTGCCTTCATGGCTAACAGGCTAATCTTCCACCAGTAGTTTAAATAAAGTTGCTATTGTAGCATTTTCTGTAGATAACCAGGAGCTGTCAAGTTGTAGAATCTCCTCTTGCTCTCTATGGGCTGTGACAGATTCAGCATATAAACCTCATTCACTGGCCTCCCCTCTTGGAGAACATAAATTATTGGCTCTTATACCACCATGTTGCTTGGATTCAGGGAAGAGCTTGCATAAACAAACCCAAGTTACAATGTAAGAAGTAGGAGTGAGTCATAAACAAAACACAGACATATGCTCTCTTATAAATAAAGACCTGGGATGGCCAACTTCCCAAAGTCTGGTTTTCATTAATTACAAAACAAAATACATTTTCCATATGTAACCCACTCCCCACACCAAAAAGGAAAATAAAACCCATTTGCAGTTTGTGGTTCACAAAGGACAAAAGAAAAGAGGAATGCAGTCATTTTGGTACCAAAGGAAAAGAGAAAGGAAATGAAATATCCAAGTTGCTCAGGAGAAGCTAATTAGTTGCACAAAATTCCTCCCAAGTAGGTCACCCCTAAAAACTGTGGATTCAAGATCCCTAAAGGCAAGTGGCAGCAAACTATTTCCCAGAAATTTGATCAAAAAAGGTTAAGTCCCTGTCACAGAAAATTATTATTCTCATCTGTCCTCACTGGTGATTGACATAAGTAGTTCCAATAACTTCAGCCTTAAGCATTCAAATCCTTTGAGTCCCACCCATATCCTGAGAGTAGCTTCAGGTCAGAAGATCTGAACATTTGGCACACTCCTCAAATTCACTGTCCACCTTTTCCTTTTATTTCTATTGTCAGGGCACATTTTCAAATCCTATATATATATATATATATATTTAATTGCAATATTTGAGGTGCTTTTTTGTTTTCTGAAAGTAAAGCTGAAATTTTTCAGTTGGTGATTGACAATGGAAAATTTAGCAGAAATACAGAAAAGCTTGCAAGGTATCATGATGATACCAGGAGAATTGGCTTTACTCTGAATTTTCATTGGAAAAAATGTAAGCCAAGGAACTGGGGACAAAAAAAATTGAAATAAAGCATTAGCCAAGTCCCTGCAAAGATGTTATGTCTTTACTGAGATTTATCTGTAGCCAGTTGTTTCTGCAGATTGGTGTTACCACCTGAATGTGGTCAATGGAGACATGGTCTGTACAGCTGGTAGAGGACAACCTCAGCTTCTAAACTCTAAAATGGGAACTCAATGCAATTCAAGATGACTTTGCACATTGTTTTGATGTCCTGATACTGGATAAGAACAACATTGAGAATAAGTCCATCCTGAAACCTTCTTAGGCACTCAAGAGGTCACTCAGGCTGAGAGTCCTGAGTGCCTGTTCTGAGTAGACACTGCCTGAGTGGAGCAAAGGTTGGCACCTGCCTTCTGCCAAACTGCCCAATTCCCCAAAATTAACTGATATGCAGGCAATTATGGGTAGGCTTCTGCTCCTGCATGTAAACAAATGTGCTGAACACCACTTTCAGTGTTTTCCTTCATGTTTAGACCTTTTTTTGCCCTTATAAAACTTTGCAAGCTCACAAGTCTGTTCCTTTTTGTGCTGAAAGGCATTTTCATATTTAGGAAAAAAAAACCCGAAAAAACTTCTGAGCTGTTCTGTGCTGGCTTACTGTACTAATTTTTCCTTTGTAAATACTTTGGGGTGTTTATGGCTTTCTCAGGGAGCTTGTTAGAAGCTGCTAATAATTCTTTTTCTTTCTTCCTAGCAAGCCTCTGAACTTGCAGGCTCTAGAAATCATTTGATTGTTGTCTGATTACAGTCTGCCAGTAGTCAGAATGCATGTACTGGGTAAGTACATGTGCTTTCAGGTCAGCTTTTAAAATGAGGTATTAGGAAACCCAACATTATTTTGATTATTGAATGTCATGGACATCTGATTCTACATTTGGTGTAGGAAGACTGGGCAGAAAGAGTCTGATGGGCCTGCAGGGGGAAGCTTTGATGAGGTGTGCCTATGATAAAATATCAGGGAGATCTGCCAAAGTAAACTAGTATTGAAGTGAGAGCCATTAGGTGTTATCAACTCATCTGGAAGCTCTTGGTGAGCAATCTTTGATATAAAATATTTTCCTATATTGCCATGTGATATACTGCTCTGCTGAAAGCCAAAGCTAAGTATTAATCTTTTCCATTTTATTCAGGCAGATCTTGCCCAACCCTGGACCCAAGCTGGTCTGTATTGGTCTTAGTTTTTTGGAATTTTTTCTGGTCTGCCTCCACAAAAGCAAAATCCAGCCCAAAATGAAGGGAAACTAGAAATGCATGATGCAGCACAACTTTTTATACTTTTGCTTCATCCTTTCCCCACTCTCCAAACAACCCCACCTAGCTGCCCCAAAACAAGCAAGAACCAATGTTAGCCTTAAACCACAGCTTTACACATTTCAAATAAGGCACAAGGAGGTCTGGTGTTTCTCCCCTCCCCAGGGTCCACAGGTGCAGTGAGGCTCAGCCTCACAAATTAGAAATGGCTTCAGGCCATGCTGGGAAGCCATACAGGAATGACATGATGCTGGAAACAGCTTCTGAAGCAAAGAGAGACATTCCTACCAAAACTACATGTTTCCAAGGGTAGCTGAGAGGAGGCTGAAAGACTCAATCCAGCACAGAGATGATGAATGAGGAGGGAGAATGAGCCCAGGTAGATCAGACCCTATGGATGTTCTTCAGTGACCCCATAAGTTTATTCTGGATGGCTCTGTTATGTCTGAAGCCCTAAAATCCTTCTTGCTGCCTGTCATTCTCCTTCCCTTCAGAGGTGCCTGAGGCCACTTGCAAGAACATGGCACAGAGGAGGCTGCTCAAAGCTGGGGTCAATTTCTTGGCTTGATTTCAATGGAGGAATTTTCAAAGAGCTTCCTATTAATTACAGGAAACCCATAGCACTGTCCTGTTTTCCCATTAACACAGTTTCTTTCAGTTTTCAGCTAAATTGTTTCAACATCTGGGCTACAGATAAACCAACAATTTAATTAGACTTCTGAAAATGGAAAGAATGAACTATGCAGTCAAGCATACACTTTCATCTTGAAACGGATCATAAAATATTTGTGTGCTTTCCTTCTCTGCTGCTTTAAAAATCTGTCCTTGGTTTATATATAGGAAAGTACTAAAGACTAAACAGACAATCCTCTTTTTTTAATATAAAAATTTATCTTTACAGAGGCTAATTTGCAGCATGAAACCCTTGTTTTCACAATTTATTCAGGAAGTGAGAGGGAAATAAAAATACGTGCATTGAAAAAGCACTTTCAGCTGAATGATTAAATATGCAATAATTCTGTGAGTCAGTGATACAAATATGTTTTTGTGAATGCAACATCAAAAGTTTGACAAGACTATGAAACTCCTAATGGCTGCATGTCAGGTAATGAACTGTGGATTCCCCATTCACTGGAAATTAAGACAAAATGCAAGATTAACCTCTCCACCCATGCCCAAGAAAAGGCATGATGATGCCTGAATGACTTAGCTCAATTTCCAAACATATAAAGATATCACCTTTCTGATCTGATTCAAAATAGAAGCACAAAATATAAGCTGATAGAAAAGCATGCTATTCTGACTTATTTATTCTGGTATTTTAAATCACTGCTCATTGCCCCAGACAATTTTGCATTTGCAAGACAGAATATTATGCTAAAATCACTGAAGTATGCAGTAAGAAATCTCATCTGCTCCTCAGCTATTCACTGTGTATTTGGTTTGTTCATGCTACAGGGATGGGAACATTTAAAAGAAATTTTTAGAGGAATGGGGCTGAGGAAGGAACCCAGGAGTCTTGCTTCAGAGTGTCCTGCTAGACCCTACAGGCTGGTGCTGCTTGCATCCTCATTGTTGCACAAGTGGTGGTGTGTGAATAAAAGAGATTTGATGTGCCAAGATCTACAATCATGGTAAGAAAGCACTGGAGATGTTATGATTATCACATTAGATATTCACATTTGCAGCTACTTCTCCAGTCAGAAAGAGAATTAGGTGAACATATTGTATGGCTCCAGAAGGAAGAAGATGGGGAAGAAACAGAGGGGGTGGTGTGAAAACAGCATTACCTGCTTCAGATGTTGCTGATGATGAAGGTAGGAGAGATAATACTGGACTTGGCATTGCAACACTATCAACAGCTGCTGGTTTCCTTCTGGTCATCACATTACAGGCAGAACTTTCCATTTTACCATGAAGTGAAGTCTGGTCTGCTTTTAAGTGGGAACCTGCAATTCCTGGGGAAACAGAATTTGGATGAGTATTAGTACTGTAACATGTCTGGGGATATATCTGAAAAAAAGAGAAGTCAGATGCTGTCCTTGCTACGTTGATGTATTTCCATATTTTCTTGTGGATGTATCTGTAATACAGTCTTGATATGAGCAAGGATCATAATTGTTACCAATTTTTTGATAATTTTGCTGAAGTATGTACCACCACTGGTCTCTGTAAACAATGGTAAAGCAACAAAACCTTCTGCATTAGTACTTTTTCTTCTAAAAAAACCACTCTGATGCATGTATAAAGACAGATATCCTTCATAACCCTATTTAGTGGGAATGCCTATGTATCATTTCCTGTGTAGTTTATTCTCCACACATGGTTACATACTTCTCTGCTATAAACACCTGACTTAGTGGGTGTTTCATCTGAGTAAGGAGCGGGCATCAGGAACAACCTCAATATGCAATTCCCATCCGGAGCACGTTACATTTATTTTTCAGGAATTCCCTTCCTAATTAAATTTGCCTTGCAGCTCATCAAAGGGAAGTGAGTTAAAAAAAGAAAGAGTTGTTTGCCATATATCTTTCTACCTACAGTTTACAATGCAGAATAAATGAGTGGTAAAATAATGCCAAAGAGGTTAAATATTCCAGAAAAATAAAAGTTATACACTTATGGCTGGCAAATTCTTCCACTAACAGTATTTTTCAAACTTTCATATAGTTTGTAACCATTGTGTTTGCTTGTAAATACGTGAAATTTAAACTTCTGGCATGGAAATTTGAAAACCTCTCTGTGATGTTGGGCTTCAACATTAGGGCAGATATTGATTTATCAGAGATAATCCTTCATAAATTCTTTTTTTTTTTCAGATCTCGACCCACACATGAGCCTCAGATAAAATGCATCAGGTTTTGGCTACTAAATTATACAATGATTCAAAAAATCACAAAGCAGCTGAGGTTGAAAAGCTCTTCTTGAGACCACTTTGCCCATGTCACCCTGCTCCAACAGGGTCATCCAGAGAAGGCTGCCCTGGACCACATCTGGCCAAATGAGAATATCTCCAAGGAGGGAGAGTGCACAACCTCTCTCTACAAACTGTTCATCCCCTCAGTAAATCGACCCTGTTCAGGAATAACTTTTGTTAATATTTCAGCTTGTGCCCATTTACTCTTGTCCTGTCACTGGGCAGCATTGAGAATAATCTCGCTCCATCCTCTCTAATCTTTCCCATCAAATATTTGGATGTGTGGAAAAATCCCCCTGAGCCTTCTCTTCTCCAGGCACAACATCCCATCTCTCTGAGTCTTTCCTCATAAGAGAGATAATATCCCAGATTCTTCATAATCTCTGTGGCCTCTGACTGGACTCTCTCCCATATGTCCTTATTCCTCTGGCATATCAGCCACTGCTCTGAGTTCTGAAATTCTCCAGATTTTTTGAGGGTGTTCTCTACCCTCTTACCCCATAAACTAACGTATTAAAAGTTTTTAGTCCCCATATCATGGGTTGCACCTCTACTGACTGGTCTCTAAGTGGATTTTGTGCTACCCATCACAACCCTCTGAGACCAGCCAATTTTCAGTCCATCACAGTGTACATTTATTCTGCCTGTGTTTCATAATTTTGTCTGTGAGAAGCTGATAGAACTCAGTGGCAGAACTCTTGCTAAAGTCAAGATAAGAAACATCAGATGGATGAGGCATGATTTCCACTTCACAGATCTGTGATAACTACTCCTGGTCATCTTTTCCTCCTTCATATGTTTGGAAATTCTCTTCACAATTATTTACTCCATCAAATTCTAGGGATTGAAGAGAGACTGAACAGCCTTGCTGCTTCCTTGCTTTTTCTTCTTGACCTTGTTGGACTGATATTTCCTCTCTTCTCGTCCTCAGAAACCTCTCCTGATCACCACAACCTTTCAAAAACAACCTAGAGTAGTCTCACAGTGGTGACAGCCAGATCCCTTTGGGGTCATCCTGCCAAATGCCATGGATTTATGAATGTCCAGTTCATTTAACTGTTTCCTAATCAGATATTCTTCCAACAGCAGGTTTTCTTTCCACACCAGTATTACAGGCTTGGGATACTCAAAGACCAGTCTTACCAGTAGAAATCAAGGCAAAGAGGACAATCAGTCTTCTGCTGATCTTTTTCAGCCAGGGTCCCTGTTTCATTCAGCAAGGGGCCCATATTTTCCATAGGCTACTTTGGGCTTTCTGTACCTGTCAAAACATTTCCTGTTGATCTTCTGCCCTAGATTCAACTCCAGATGGGCTTTGCCTTCCTAATCTCATCCCTGCATGCTTGAACATTGTAGATCTAGTTCTCTGGGTCACCTGCTTCCATGTCTCTTTTGCTTCCTTTTTGTACCTGACATTACTCAGGATCTTCTCACTCAGGTCAATCATTAAAATCTCCTGACATCTTTGCTGAGTTTGATTTGCCACTCTGATCTGGTTTTGCATGTCTCCACAACATTCCTGATCCAGGCTAGCAGCAAACCTCCTGGCACAACAAGTCAGGTCAGCAGCTGGGGGCTTTTATCCCTTGCAGCACTGAACCCCCTCTGCCATCCCTGGCTGCACCTGGATAGCACCTGGTGGCTCCTCAAAGACTTTCCACAGGTGCTCTGACACAGCCTGGGAAAGCTCCCTAAGATCATCAAGTCCCACTGTTCTGCCACCACTACCAAGGCCACCACTAACCCATGTTCCCAAGTGTCACATCTGCATGGCTTTTAAATCCCTCCAGGGCATGGGAACTCCAGCACTGCTCCTGAGAGCCTGTGTCAGAACTGGAAAACCCTTTCTGTGAGGAAAGTTTTGTTAATATATAATTTAAACCTCCCCTTGCACAGCTTTCCTCTTGTTCTGTCCCTTGTTCCCTGGGAGTAGAGTCCAGCCCCCACCTGGCTGCATCCTTCTGTCAGGGAGTTGTAGAGAATGAGAAGGTCCTCCCCTGAGCCTCTTTTACTCCAGGCTGAGCCCCCCAGCTCATTCAGCTGCTCCTGGTGCTCCAGACCCTTTTCCCTTCTGAGTCTCTTCACTGTGCTCAGCTTCTCCTTACACCAACCAAAAATTCCTTATATTTGCTATTTGGAGCTGCTATGAACAGTGCCCATGAACTTAGGTTTCTGGCATGTGAAATGAGAAATATCAGCAGATCTGTGGGTTGTCTCAGAAGCTGTGGAAGAGATCTCTATCAGATTCAGGCACAGAAATGCTACAGTGAGAGGAGTCTGAAAGGGCCAGTTTGGGATAGGAGTCCTGATGAAAACGTGACCTAATATCAGCTGGTGGATTTAAGGGAGGCAAGAAAGGGCAGAAATAGTCATAAGTGAGACAGTGTTACAGGTCACAGCCTGGTGGAGATAAACAGAGCAGTCTCTGCCTATTAGACCACACATCTTTCCAGAGCCTCAAATCTAGTATTAACCATCTCAGATTGTATCCATTAAACTTCAATCTCTCTCTGCTCGGCTTCTCTAGTGCAAATGAGAACAATAATATACCCCTCATCTCAAGAGCAGTCCTGTGAAAATAAAATTATCAACATTCATGAAACATTCATCTATTCATACCGAGGCTTAGAAATGTGGAATAAATGAGACATGATGTCACGCACTGAATAGCAAGAGGAAAATCCAGCTCCCAAATAGCTATTCATTAGGTGAGCCCTATACATTGAATAAAGCAGTGTCCCATAGAATAAGTGAGATATTTGACTAGGTAATTACCCTTTGGAGCTCTGTGTGTGTACACCTGAGGTTTCACCACTCCACAGAGCTTGGGTTTGTGCCTTAACAATATTTATTCATGAGTGTAGTGGGTGCACAAGAAATGTGCACATGTGGGTGCATGTATCAATACACACATATATGCATGTGCATATGGTACATAATAATGCTAACAACCTCATAAATTCAACATCTGGTTCTAATTAAACTGAAGGGCCTGTATAAAGAGCCATATGAAAACATGCAGCTGTAACCTGTTGACCTCTATTGATAAAAAAAGAAAAAAGTCTGTGAAGCTGTGTTTCAACATATCAAGGGACAATCACTCATTTTTTCAAAGGTAATCCCCCACAAACCACTTATCCTCTCAAATCTCTACCTGCACACAGTGTTTGCATTAGGGACCTTGATTTATGGATCCCCACTACTTGGATGGAGAGGCCAACTTCCTGTTGCCGTGGTTACTTAGATCTTGGTTCAAGGTTAAACTACTCCCAAATCAAAATCAGTGGCAGGCACAGCATCTAACAGCCAGGTTATTGACTACCCTAGGATGCTTAAAGGTCAAAGACCAAAGTGCTGCTCACTGCCTTTGGGGTGAGTCAATATTTTCAATATTTTTATTCTGTTTCTTCTGAAGAAGTAGTTGCTGCTCAATTACCACCTATCTGGGTTTAGCAAGGTCATACAAATCATTGAGGAAAGTCCTCCCCCTACAGAAGAGATACAAACGTAATGAATTACTTCAAAGTCCACATGGCCCAATTGCAGCTCATCACTGGTGAATCATGGGCTCAGACATCTGTCTCTTGGTTTCTTCAGCCTGTATCCCTCACCTCACTGAAAATCCCCTCTATATTGAGAAAGAAGGGTAATTTATGGATCTGGAGCAGTCAATAAGGGACAACCATCAGTTTTCTCTCATGGATACGAGAATGCAAACAGATTCAGAGGCATTGTTGGAAACACACAGAAGTGCAGCAATTTGCTGAGAAGGTTTTGATGCACACTGCAGTAGTGGAACTTCTGTCCTTCAGTGGACAGACCTGCTGGTGCAGTATCATCATCTCTCATTGGATTTTTTCCTCTCAATGGGAGTGCTCTGTTCAGAAGGCCTTAGGTAAGAGAGGGCCCTACTTCAACCCATCTAAGAATCAGGAGAAAATAAATAATTTCCAACACCATCACAGGGATGTAAGAGTTTAAAATTCACATACTCATTCGTTGAATCACTATATTTTATCCTTTGGCACTGCCTCAGAAAGAGAGAAGATTCTGTGGGGGCTGGAGCACTTTTGCCATGGAGACAGGCTGAGAAGAGAGGAGGATTGTTCAGACTGAAGAAGAGAAGGCTCTGGGGAGACCATATACCTGTACTTGAAGGGAGCTTCAAAAAAAAATCTGAAGAGTGACTTTTTTGCACACCCAGTTAGTGATAGGACAGAGGGGAACTAATTTAAATTCCAAAAGAGGACTTTTAGATATTACAAAGAAATCACAGAAATTACAAAGAAATTCCCTGGGAGGGTGGGCAGGCCCTGGCACAGGGTGCCCAGAGCAGCTGTGGCTGCCCCTGGATCCCTGGAAGTGTCCAAGGCCAGGCTGGACAGGGCTTGGAGCAGCCTGGAATAGTGGAAAGTGTCTCTGACCATTGCAGGGGGGTTGAGAAAAGATGGTATTTAAGGTCCTTTCCAATCCAATTCATTCCATGATTCTATGATGTACACCTGTGGCCTGATTCAGGCCTTATTTATCACCTATCTGTTAATTTTTGTGCATCCTCTAAATTAGAACCCTTTTCATCCCATGAAAGACTCATACCTTAACTCCCCTGAGTCCTACTGATTGCACAGACATCACCACAGGCACATGCAAGCAAACAATGGACAGCAAAACAGGAAGGAAATCAATCATTATGTGTATCATGAGAAAGGGCATGGGGAAAGGACAGCTTCAAAAGCAGAGGTGGACATGAGCCATTTTATCAGGAGCCTAAAACAGTGATGATATGATTATAAAGAAATAATCACCATAATCAAAAGTAAAAAAGTGATTCAGGAGAAGCATGACTCTAGTTCAGGGCAAACTGGCAGAAAGCCTGTGAAGGAGGGAAGACAATGCTGACTTGAAATTGGCCTTTCCTAAAAGATTTATAGCATTTTTTATTCACTGGCTAAGCAACTTATGAGCTCTAACTGATATTCATACATTAATTTTAAAGACCTGGTAATTATTGTTATTGTTATTAAGTGCTAACTTTTCAAGCAATGTGGTCAAACTGCATTGTGCTGGGCTGTGTACAAATAGATTAATTTACTTGTCTTGCTTTACTGTTAAATCATGATCACCCTGCTTACTGCATTCATCTGTCTTTTCTCATCATCTACTTGCACAGAAAGATTCTTGGACAACGTGCACCTTTTCTTCCTTAATCTGTGTACAGAATCTAGCACAACATGCACCCAGGCTGGAACTCAAAGTGCCAGTCCAAAAGAGATAATAAATGTTAATTTGCCATTGGAAAACAGAGAAAATCAGCTGATAAAAATTTATCTCAATGAAGCTTCTTCTAGGGAAGACTTTTCTTTAAAGAGTTCATTGGATTGGATTTTTACTCCCCACAGATTTCTGGAAATTCTCATCTATACTTAAATTGTTTATGTGTCTGACCATTGTTATTGGAAAACTCTTAAAAAAGTGGTTTTTTCCTCCCAGTGTCTTTGCACAATGAAGCTATGCAATGCAGCTGTACAGGAATGCATGTCTAAACATGCAGTTAGTCAGAGTATGTGCATTTTGATAACTCCTCAGTTTGGAATAAAAAAACCAGAAGAAACCTCATATCTTGGTGAATCTTTTCTTAAGGCTGGTTTTAAATAAATCAGTCAAAAGTTTGGCATTGCATCATATTCCAGAAGGGAGAACTGAATTACTATGTGATAAATGTAGTTAAGGAAAGTAATTATTCTTCTTAAAGTAATATTATTACCTTTCTAACTTATGGAAGTAATTTCCCTGGGTTCTATTTGATGTGTATTATCATTTAAAATAACTGTACTTTCAATGTAAAGCACTGCTTTATGACTTTAAGTCCTTTTATCTTCCTCCCTTTTCCACCACCACATTAAAAACTTCAAATTCCACCTTTTCTAAGAGGGATTTTCTATTTTGCAGAATGTGTCCCCCTGAATAAAACCGAGTGCCTGTGGAATAATAATACAAAAAAAAAATTACTTCCATTGTCAACAGGCAAAAATTTAAGAGATGAAGTCTGCTTTATTTCATTCTAGCTATTTTCCTACTTTTTTTTTTTAATCAGAATAGCTTTAGAGAAAGAAAGAGGGAGACTGAGAAAGCCATCATTAGATAGATCTTCTGATCTTTATCTCCAGTAGCACAGTCAGAAGAGCTAATACTATGATGATAGCTTTGAAATCTCTTAGGAATTGAATAAAAAGAAGTGATAGTGATGAACTCCCAGCTAATAAACACAGAGTGCTTATTTCTGCCGAATGATCAATTTCCAGATGTCCTGAGGCTTGTCTGATACAGTTGATTTACTCATTCTCCCTCACTTCACTAATAAAGCTCAAGTCCTACATCAGATTAGAGAAGAGCTGGATTTCTTAAAGAGGCAGGAGGAGGGCTGGCATCATGGCATACAAATGCTGGGAGACACACTAATCTCCTCTGCCTCCTTCTATAACCACCAAGCTGTCTTAAACAGCTGCCTTCCTCTGCTGAAATCATACACTTTATCCACTTTGGGTTAGTACAGTAATGCAGACAATTAATTTGTTATCTTGTTAGTGGAAATTTAATGCAATGATCTAAAAGAACTCTTACATATTGTGATAAACTTTAGTGCCTCCAGGGCACTTCTCCTCCATAGGACTCATTTCACATCCCATCCATTATGTAAATGAGATGTGGAAATAGTTTAGTTCCCCTAATGTATTTGTACACTGATGGATTGCACAAAGTCAGCCCTACTGAAACTAATGAGGTTAAATGCATCTTGCCATTCCTTTCTACTTGGGTGAATCTCTGTGCCTGTGTTCAAGAAATGCAGTGTGAGTCTTCCTCTTCTCTTCTTCATGAAGATAATTGTGTTTCCTGACAGGGAGCACAGTGGCAACTGCTGCAATACCTGAAGCCTGGCAAGGCATCTCCTCAGCAAGCAGAGCAGCTGCTGTGGCTCTGTGCAGATGTGGGATGCTCTGGGGAGGCTTCAGATCCTCTTCCAGTTTGGGGACAGGGGTCCCAGGGCCATGTGGTGCTGCATACAATGACATACAGTATTTGATGACTACGTAGTTGTCAGCATTATCAGTGGAAGGATTAAACCCCAGGAGAATAGGGGAAGAAAACATTATTTTTCTGATCATCAGGATGAGTCTCAAGACTCCATTGCTCAGCCATAAAATGTAAGTAAGGATTTCTTCCTAATATCTAAGCTTATCCTGCACTGTCAGTGTGAGGCCATTCCACCCTTGTATTGTCACTACAGGTCCTTTCCAAAATCCTTCTCCAGCTCTCTTAGAGCCCCTTTAGGCATTGGAAGAGCCTCTAAGGTATCTCTAGATCCTTCTCTTCTCCACGTGAACACCCCCTGGTGTGAAGGGGGGTGAGAGAAGAGATTTCAAACATCTCTCCCAGCCTGGCTTCAGAGAAGAGGTGCTCCAGCCCTCTGAGCACCTTTATGTCCTCCTTTGGACTTCTGCCAGCAGGTCCATAACTTTCTAGTGCTGGGGGCTCCAGGGCTGGACACATCACTGCAGGTGGGGTCCCATGACAGGAGAGTTGAGGTGGAGAATCCCCAGCTTCAGCCTGCTGCCCATGCTCCTGGGGCTGCAGCCTAAGAGGATGATCAACTGCAACCTGAATTTTAAAAGACCAGTCTCCTGCCTTTTTCATATTTGTGCTGAATTAGACTTCCTGGCAGATGCAGTCTTGCTCTTCTTTGCCTTTTGGTTTTGCTTTGGATTTCCTCTTTCCTGTACCAGTACAGGAAGGATCACAGACCTCCTTCCTCCTCTGCATATTGCCAGGGTGAGTCAGGAGGCTGAGGGAGAAGGGACACGCAGCCCCTGTCCCTGGAGATGAAGTCTGTGTGAATTTAGTGTGAATTTTAGTCTCAGCCTTTAGTGAATTCCAAGATGAACACTTAATGGAGCTTGTAGGAGCAGTTCACAGTCCAGGGCAGGGCAGGACAGTCATGTAAGGTGACTGTAAAAGTGCTCCTGCCCTGTCCCCTCCAGCCCCACTGTGTGCCCTTCCCAGGACCCCAGCCCTCCAAACAGAGTAGGTTTGGGATTCTAAAGTATCATGGAAGAAGCCACCAAATTTTTTTTTTTTTTTTAATTTTAATGCCAGGAATTAATGAACATGTGAAATTAGGATTTTTAGTGGAATTTGGATCAAAGTAGAAGAACACAGTAGTTATATGTGGGTGACAGCAATAAATAAATTTAATGAAAAGAAAACTCGAGGGGTCAAAAGATTAATTCAGAGTCAAAGGCTCTGAGTTCCCAGGCCTTGTGAACAGAGTTTTAAGGTAAAGGGTTCAGAATCAAAAGCTTTTCCTGCTCAGAGACAGAAAATTGAACAACAAATTACAGTTTATGGTTGCTGGAGACTGATAGAATCAAGAGGGACAAACAAGGCTGACAGGGTTGGAGAAATTAAATTTGCTGTTAAATATCTCAGCAAATTAATCATTTAATACACAGTGATGAAGAACTAAATTCTCTCACAGAGGGGATAAGATAAAAATTAAAATCTGTGAAAGAGGTGAAAAGAAAAAGCATTGTTTGAGGGAGGATGGTTAGGTGGAAAAATGAGACAAAGGGCTCTTTTTTTAAAAAACATGAAAAGCCATTAGGTGCATGGAGGGGCAGAAATGAAAAGATCTCCAGGTAGGAGCAAGGAACTACCTAGAATAAGTAGTTATTCCAAGATGAGCTGTCACAGTGGATGAGGATTTGCTCACTGGGGAGAAAGAAAACAGAAGACAGGATTTCTTTCTCAAGAATGCAGCTGAGGAAAGACAGATGGGGAAATTTCAGTCTGTAAGTAATGAGAAAAGTCAAGGGTGGTATTTTGAGATGTTGTTTTTCTAAACAACAGGGATGATCATTTTTAAATGTGGCAGATAGAGCTGATATCCCCTAGGCAAGTAGGGTTGGGAGCAGTTTGTATTTATCACAGATTAAATGGGACACTGGCAGCTCTGGTAGGAGAGTGCTGGCATGAAGCAGAGCTGGAAGAGTCAAGCTGCCAGCGGCAGGAGAACAAATGATGCACAAGGGCTGGGCTGGTGTAATGATGGGGGTCATTTTTCAGGCACATCCATGGTACAAGAAGTGATGAAAACTAAGAGAAGTTATCAAAATAATTAGCAAAAATGTTCCTGAATGAGTTCGGCTAAGACCTTCACTAAAGAAACACAGTGTTCCTCCAGAAACAGCTTTGTTCTCTCTGTATATGCATTAGCAAAAGAAAATATGTGTTTGCTGTACATATACAATAATATATAATATATATAGAATATATATCAGCTGGTATATTTCCCTTGATAACATGTTTGCACTACACCAACTTCAGCAGTCCTGTGGTGATGTCTGTATTAAAGAAGTAAACTGTGTCAGGGATGTTGCTGGAACCCAGAAATCCATCTGGTTACAAAAAAGAAGAAGAAGAGCACCAGGGGAGCACCTCCACTTTGGAACTTAGTTCAGTAATATATGAACTGATGCCCCAAGGGGTGCACACCTTTCTGCTCACTGCAGCTACAGGTGAAGGTGGCTAAAAATCCACAAAGGTACTTGGGGACAGGTGGGATGAGGATTGGCAAAAAGTCACAGGGCTGACAAAAGCATCCAAAGCTGCTGATTTCCAAGTTAGCATTTTCCCTGCTGGGCAGGGTAGCAGAGCAATTTCATTTTTTCTTCTTTATCTGTTATAAGCTGTGCCACAGTTCATACAATCAGAAATACTCTGAGTATGATATGCATTTGAAGTGAAATCTCAGCACTTAATAGGAATCTCCATAGACCTTGCAATCTAAGAGAGGAAAAACTCCACTGTAACAGAAGAATTTTTATTTTTAGAAGGTCTCATGTTGGCTTTGTTTTAAAATCTGAGTCCATTCATCCCACTTTAATGCTGATTAATCATAAAATGAGTGCTTTCTTTATCAGCAACAGAGATGAAAAATAATGTGCACTGAGAGTGCATCTATTGTTTTTCTTCTCTTCTTTATTTCAGATCAATAGATAAGGGGTGTTTTCTCACCTTTCATGGGGAAAACTACAGTAACTGACTTTGTTATGAAAACTGAAATCTGTTTAAACAGATGTATAGGTAAGATTGTGAGTATTATTGACAATTCAACTCAGCAACAAATAAATTAAACAGGATTCGAACACTACTAAAATATGTGAAAATTATCAAATACAGTACAATGTTTGGCTTTGTTTAAATAGCTCAGTGTTCCTATGAATGGAGAAAAGACAGATAGAAAAATCAGAACTTTCCTTGAAGTTCATCCATTTGCTTTTATCCAGTTAAAAAACCTAGTGACACACTACTGTTCTGATATGAACTTTAGTGTAAAATCTTCAGTTTTACATTCTTTTAAAAGGAAAATTCTGAAGGAAATACTTTACTCGGAGTGTTTTTCATTAAAATTCTTGCTGGAGACTGCTTCCTATAACAGTGGAAGAAGGATGGCAGAGAGACCAAGTATAATAAGGTCAGAGAGTGCCTCTATGGAGCAGAGACACAAGAAGGGATATGACTGATGAAGAAAAGGTTAAAGAGGTGAAGAGTGCAAAGTAGAATGAAATAGGGAAATAGATGGAAATAGGAGACAAAGAATAGATTGGAAAGAAGTTGGAGGAGGGAAATCACTTATTACAGACATGTGTGAAAAGCAGATTGACAAGAACCAGAAGAAAGAGCATACATGGAAAAGTCTAAATGCTCTTAACCACTGACATTTGGAGCTATGCTATCAACTTTAAGGTTGCACATCTATGCTTGAGTCACTCTAAATTTGCAGAGAGCTTTTCTTCATGGCTTTGGTGCAAGCTTGTCTTCAGTTTTCACATTTGCTGGAGCCAAAACAGAGTATTTTAGCAGTGAACTGCTCTCCCTATAGCCTTATATTCTTATTTTATAGCACCAGGCAGACAAAATACAGACTGGTGGATCAGGGTAGGAATATGTTTCCTTTAAGCATCCTCTCTGAGAGAGCACCATGATGAAGCACAGATTATGCAAGCAAAGATTTTTTTTTTTTTTTTCTGGGGTGGCAGAATTTTATTGTACAAAAGCAAAGATGGAACAGAGACTAAATCTGCTGAAATTCTGGCCCTGACTGAGACTTTGGTCAGGTCACAGCCCTATGGAAAAAACAACGAATGTCAGGAAACTGACAAGCACAAGCTCTCCAAACTTTATGCCTAAAATTAGGTTAACAGTATACTTTCTTTTTTCAGGACTCTGTGTCCCAGTACAGATTGACACGAGGATAGGTCTCAGTTTCAGAATATTGTTTGTAAAAGCTGGCCTTCTAAGTTTTGCAGAAAAATTAGAATTCTGGAAAGAAGAAATCTAAAAGGACTTTATTTAGCAGTTTGGGTGTAAAAAGGAACTCAGGCCTTGTTTGTTCATACTGGGACAGGTGCCCAGGAAAACAGCTCAATCAAATTCAGTGTTTTGAATTTTCTCTTTGTAAATAAATTTATGGATTTGTACTTAACACCCTTCTGACAGTGTTTACTTTTAATAACAAAGGGAATAGTGGGTTCATCTCACTTTAGGTGGCAGCAACTCATGTTTCTACATGAGAGCTATGTATTTAAGGCTACAAAGATAAAATTAGTGCAGTCAGAAGAGTGGAGTGGGCGTTTCAGCTGAAAAAGTGGGGCCTACTTTAGTGCAAGATTATTTATGCTCCAGGCTCCATTAGCTAAACTTTCACTGACCATAATGAAAGCTGAGAAATCTAACTCAGGCAGCAATCTTATGCTGTGGATGTCCAGATTTGGGTGAAAGCAACCATCCTCCCCCTGAAGCTCCGTGGCCAAATCACCACTCAAGTGTAAATTCCTCCCACTCAAAAGGAGGAATTTGTGGATGTGCATCTCAAATGTGGATGGTGCATCTCTGGGCCAGGAGTCTGAAGTCCATGCAGGCACCTGGTTGTATTTGAAATGCCTTGAGGTATTTGAAACATCCTAGGGAGGCTGGCAGATATGATAAAAGGCTTGAGACAAGACCTCTGCCCTTCTGCAAGAGCAGCTGGAGGCCAGGCAGGATATTCTGGGCATCTCAAATGACAGTTGACAACTATGTGTGGGCAAGTGAATCAAGCCCTGAGCCTTCATTCTTGCTTGTCCCAAAGTCTCTTGTGGGTAGGGAAATACCTCTTTGCTTTAAATATCCCCTTGTCACCTAGGATGGAGCAGCACAAACGTGTCCTGTCAACTCTTCCCTGAGCAGGAGGTAAAATGGCTGTGATGCAAGACATTAAGGTGTATGGGCAGGAAATT
Source organism: Urocynchramus pylzowi (assembly GCA_013397555.1). Taxonomy (NCBI): domain Eukaryota; kingdom Metazoa; phylum Chordata; class Aves; order Passeriformes; family Fringillidae; genus Urocynchramus; species Urocynchramus pylzowi. The sequence goes on from VZRH01000931.1 coordinate 60,579, forward strand.
TAAACTATGGAAATATCCTCTAATCCTTTAGGATGGATTTGTTACCTAGGCTGAAAATTAGGAATTTTTTTTCCCTGCCCCAAGGCAAGGGTCTTTAGCTTCACATTATAAAGAAGCAAGCATATATTTCTATTTCCAGCAAACAGAGCATAAAAATAAAAAATAATAATAATGATAATAAATCTATCAAATCAGCAATTTAAGATTGCAGGTGGGAGACAAACACAGGAACTTACAGGACCCAGCCCTACAATTGCTGTTCTGTACAGAAGAAATCAATGAAACAAATATAGCCTATCCAGCTGATAGAAGAACAAGCCATTCCTAAGTGCAAAATTTGCTTCATCTGTGTTTGAAACTACCTCAAAGCAAAAAAGGCAATATGTCTCAGAATGATGAGACAACTAACTAAGCTTAACATTTCCTCTCCCCTCTTGTTTATCCATTCTTCATTGTTCATTTAGTTTTGGTAAAATACTCTGGAATCAAAACCATCATGATGAGTTATGCACATGTATCACTTAAATCCAGATACAGATCAACCTCCAAAAAAAAAAAAAAAAAGCCTCTCAAGGCAGGCTAAGTTATGGTTTTGTCTTAAGCTGGGTTTCTCCACAGGAATTTCTCTCTTTCCCACAAACAAAAGAGCCATTTCATTTAGAGCTGTGAATCCTAAGAGATAGAAAAAAATCCCCCATGAAATGCCAAAGATGCATGAGTAAAATATCTTCATTTATGAAGATTAACTGTTTAAATGAAGAAAAAAAAGTGTTGAGCAACTGGTGGGCATTTCCTGGGCTTGCTGTGCTATTTCTGTATCGCTGTGCGGCTGTTTCTCATTCCAGGAGTTAAAGGCGGGGAAAAAAGGTCTTCTGTTTTTTTAAAAGATCTGGAACTACTTGGCATGTGACTTCTGAAGTGTTTAGCACAGACTTAAAAAAATGTCATGGACATTTATCAGCCTAGGCCCAAAATCTACTTGCCTGCCTTGTATCATCAGTCATCATGCTAATGAAAATACTCATGGTGTTTCAATTGCTTTGCAAGAGAAATGAGCTGTTTCGACTGAACAGGAATTTAAAAAAAAAAATTAATTTTTGTACAAAGAGTATATCTCTCTCCTTTTTTTTTATTATTATTAATTAGATGAAGCATTTGGCTTCAGTGAAGGCTGGGGTCCCAACTGTACAAGCAACATGGACATAGAAAATGACAAGTGAGCCATATCAGTAGATAGAGAAAGAAGAAAAAGAGTTAAGAACAAAAAATAGAATAGGAAACAGAAATACACAAAATGTTTTCAAATCACTCAGTGGTGTCTAAGCTAAGTTATTTTAGTATTTCAGATGATCAACAGAGAGGAGACATCTCCAGAGGTCAAGTCATGCCACTTGAGGTAGATGCCTGTGCTTGAGTACAATTCACTGTCCCTGAGTTACCCACACTGGCTGGTTCAAACCCATGCAAACTTTCAGAAATCAAAATGTGAGTGGCAGGCAAACAATCTCACCACCACCTAACAAATCAGCAAGACACGCAGTTTGGTGATAGAACAAGAGGAAATGCCCTCAAGTTCCATGAGATACTTAGATTGGACATTGGGAAAATTTTCTTAATGGAAAGGGTTGTCAAGACCCAGCATCCAGGCACAGCTGCCCAGGGCAGTGATGCAGCCCCCATCCCTGGAGGGATTTAAAAGCCATGTGGAAGTGGCACTTGGGAACATAGGTTAGTGGTGGCCTTGGCAGTGCTGGGGGAAAAGCTGCACTCATGGTCTTGGAGGGCTTTTCCACCTAAATGATTGTGTGATTTAATGTGTCATACTCCTGTTCCCCAACCCAGTTCCTTAACACAGACTCCTTCTCAAGGTTATTGCTAAGATGGGTGCAAGCAGTGCCTCTCTTCTGGAGCACAGGGATGGAGACACAGATGGCTCAGATCTCCAGGTGGCACCACACAGCCTGGGCTTGCACTGTCAGGATGGAGCAGGACAGAGGTACCCTGCAGATGAAGGTGTCAGTAGGTGGTGCTGATGGCCAAGGGGTGCAAGCCCAGGTTTCACTGCAGCAGTGCACCTAGATCATGTGCTGTATTTGTACCCTCCCACAGCTCACATTTTCTCTGGAGATCTTACAAATTCATCATCTTCACAGATGTCATCTTCACAGAAAGTCATCTTCACAGATGGACAACGTCCACTGCAAATTTTGACTGTTAACTTTTGTCAATTGGCATCTTTACAATGTTTTTCACTCTTTTTTTTTTTTTTCAAATCCCCCTGTCCTGTTGAAAAGTGGGAGTGGCAGCACAGCTGAATGGGTGCAAGGCAGGTGACCAAGGTCAACCCAACACAGATGGGGACAGGAAGGGGGTGCCCTTAGGAGGTCTTGTAATGGATGTGTATGGGTGCCTCAGTGTGGCAGGAACCTGGGACTGGTGTGAGACAAAAAGGAGGGCACTTGCTCCCAGGCATGGTTTCTGTGTGGCATGAGAAGGCACTAGTGCTTGCAGCAGTGTGTGAACAGACTTGGCAGCCCAAGTCTGATCCTAGACCCAACGCTTTACATTTTGGAAATTTTCAGCAAAAAGATGAAGGAGCAGCAGATGCAATGCTTTGCCAAAAAAAAAAAAGAAAGAAAAAAAGAAAAACTTTTCAAAAAAAAAAAAAAAAAAAAAAAATCCCCAAAAAATTTTAAGAACAGTGACGGTGGAAAACCACAACAGTTCCTATGTTCTGATCTGCCCTGCCATGAAACCAGAACAAATAGGCTGTGGCAGAGTTTTAAGAGTCGATTATAAAACACCCCATCAGAACATAAACATCCCACATTGACAAAGTAATCTCTGTGGATCTCAGTGGGCCTGACCTGGTGCTGCCCTCTTCCTTGTATAGTCATGAATACAAATGCAAGGTGAATGCTGGCTGCCTTCTGATCGGGTGACATTTTACACCCATGTTACTGATGTCAACAACTGCATGAGGGAGCAGAGAATCAAACTCAGGATAACCACTTGCAAAAAATAGAAGAGCAAGCTGAAGGCGTGTTTCCAAGCAGTCCAGGCATTTCAGGACTGACACTTTACATGGCTAAGTCAATCCCTTTTGCACTCCCACATTTAGTTAGGGAAAAGCCTTGTGCTTTATGTTGTGCTATAATACATTGTTTGAGCAGACGCTGCCCTGTCTGGACAGGAGAGTTGTTCTCTGCTCCTGCCATCTCACTTTGTGAGTACTAAATCAGTGAGAAGGAATACCCCAGCAAAACTACCCAGATATCTCTGAGATCAAAGCCTGAAACCTTTGTCTCTGGTATGCAAAGGGAGAAAAATTACGGCTTGTCTCGCGTTCTGTTCAAACAGTTCTTTCTCTTTTCACGCAAACAAACAAATAAACAGCAAATGCCCTATTCCCACCTGGCGTTGATGCAGCGTTGTGTTTGAGGCTTTAAAAGCGTAAAAGTCAAACCATTCAAAATGATGGGTCCCGTAGCTAATGTAACATGGTCCCAGGGGCACCTATGTAGTGTATGGTATTGCTGCACATGGTATTAACTTTTATGCCTTCATCTATATATGCAATGTGGCTCATTTATGGTTGCTCTGGGAACCACTATGTTTACATAAATTTTAATTTCCTGTCTTTTGTTTGTTCTCTTTATCATCTTTCTAAAACAAAATTTTCCTTGTGAATTTTAGTGCTCAACCAATTATCCGCAGATGGAGGCACGGGAGAATTGACATCCTCTGATTTTTCCATGTGGCCCTGGCAATGCGCCTCTGCTTCGGTTTGGGCCCACTAGGAATGGCAGAGCTCCAGCAGTGACACTGTGCTTCTACCAGAGCAGGCCTGTTCCCACGGGTCGTGGCAATTTTGGTCCTGTGTCTCCTGGGATCTGGCCAAAACCTTCCTGCTGAGTTGACATGGGCCCTATTTACTGTATCATAACTCATCTTCCTTGTTTTGTTTTCCTTTTAAATGAATGCAGCTCGTGAATTGAGTGAATCTGGTAGTTGACTTTATCTGTCCACACGTGAGTTATATACCTTCAGATTTTGGTGTGAAAGCTCTTTGTCACCTGCTATGATAACTAAAACAAGGTGTTTACAGCTGCTTGAAATACATCTTTTGTTGAAGCTTGCAAAACTAGTGCCTTGCTCAGAGCAGACCGTGTTGTAAAACATCACTATAAATGATTGAAACTGTAGAGATGCCAGTTGCACAGAAACAAAATCCATGATGGTCCAGCTACAGATTAATGCAGTGATCTTCATGAACTTGTAATTAAAATTCAGTGTTGACAGGACCAAGCCCTGCTACTATATTTTAGGGAAACAAGGAATAACAGATAAAGCTAAATTATAATAGGTCGATGCAGCAAATACAAGAAAAATATGGCAGTTCTCAGCAGCTGTGATAGGAATCCTTCCTCTTCTTGAATAATAAAGGCTTTTGCTAATTTTAACCAGAGCTGAATCTGAGAAACCTGCAGTCACATGTGACTCACAGAGCCCCAAGGGAAGGGGAGGTGGGGGGAGATATGTGTGTGTGGATGTCTGTGTGTATAATCTAACAGTGCCCAGAGCTTTTGAGATCCTGGACCACTTCAATCGCACAGGCCAGATTCATTAAAAACCCTGGCTACATTCCAGCAGTTAAAATTGAAGCGGCATATTTATTGCATTTTGCTCAAATAAATCTGAAAACGTGTGAATCATATCCCTCGGAGAGATGGAGGGAAGGAGTAAACAGTCTCAGGCTGGTGCTCAGGAGCGGGGCATGGTGAGGAACAAAGATGCGGGAGGGTCACGGCCGCAGGATGCTGGAGGAGACAGAGGGTTTGGGAGGCTGAGGGCTCACTCAGTCGCCATTTTCTGCGACTGAGAGGCTGCTGTGCTGGCCTCAAACCCTCTGTTTGGTTTTTTTCTGGTTTTTTTTACACCTCTGTGTGCACACACACACACACACATGCATATATTTTAAAGAGCTCCTCAGCTTATGCAACTCCACTCTGCGGCCCTCTGTGGTTTTCCAGATGCTGTTCATGATGCTGGCACCTCACCCCACTTGCAGCTGCATTCAGCTGGGATTCAATTACAGCCTGTCTTGCAAAAGCAGGTTGGTTTTTCAAAGATAACTTATTTTGGGGATTTTTTTTTTTTCCCCTCCAAAAATGCCATTTTTATTAGGAGGGCAGAGGCATGATTTGTAGATTGATTTTGCCAGGTGCTGAAGGGCTCCAGATAGGTCCTTAGCATCCACAGTATTGTTTTACTTCAGCACTTAGAGAACATGTAATACCCTACAGGTTTCAATTCTGTGAGAAAAAAAGTGCTGGCAGAGCAGGCTTCAAGCTGCTCCCACGGGTAAACTCTCAGAAACAGCACATAGATAACCATTTTTATCACCACTGATTTTACCAGCTGTAATCAGCTTAAAATTAGGAAGCCTAAGTATTGATTGTCTTCTTTTTTTTTTTTTT
>VZRH01000931.1:68884-121531 GCA_013397555.1 Urocynchramus pylzowi
ATAATATAATAATTATATAATATAATTATATAATATAATTATATAATTATATAATATAAACATCTATTTTGTCAATTTGATGGACGTGTATTTAGCTGAAAGATTCCCACTAAATGGAGTAAGAGTTGTGAAGCAAAATCTCCAGGCATAACTTCAAAGATTTGGCTAGAGAAATATATTTATTAAGGCTAAGCAGGACTTCAGTGAACACACTTTAAAAGTAAAAGCACGGGCCTTGAAACACAGTGCCAGCTCCCTGCTAATTCCCTTTCCCCTCAGCACATATATTTTCCTTTAAGGAAAAACAGGGAGCTTGCAGACCACTTGTGTGGCACGTTATTTGCCGCCTGCAAATAGAAACAGGCATGTGGCAGGCCTCTGAAAAATGCAGTTTGTAACTGTAAGACCAACTGACCCTCAACTGTGGCAGCACTTTGTGGCCCCCACATGCAAACAATCATCTATTGATTCCCAAGGCATCCAGCTTCAAACCCGCCCTTGTTTTCCAGAGACCTCCAGTCGCAGGAAAGACACTGTCCTGGATAATTCCCCCCGCCTGGGGGCTGCTCGGTGTTTCTGCTGCTCGCTTGAAGTGTTATCAAAATAACAACGGCTTGCAAAGCAGAATTATTGAATGTTGGTTTTTCGCTGTTTGAGAGTAGAGGCGATGAACTCTTGGCCGCACAAATGGGCTTTTATTGCCGCCCTTTTGGCACATCTGCCAGAAGGAATATTGAGGAATATGATATGGGAAATATACAGCACCGGGAGGAGGGATGGAGTAGATCAACCACCACTGCAGTGTTTCCCAGGGCAAATTTCAGTGAATCAAAGGCCATCAAGGAAAGCTGCTTAAGCCTCTGTGCTCTCTGTAAGCACATTACTCTATGTTTGCCACAAACAAATCTGCTTTATGGGCTACAGGGAAGACAGGGAGGAACCTTAAAAAATGAGACTGGAAAAGTAAATGCTGTTGAACCATATTTCAGATCTTCGTCACCACAGCAAAAACCTGCATTTCCAGTGCCTCCTTCAATAAAATTGGAATTATTTAGATCACTTTAGTATGTCAGTAACTCGAGGGTGTAAGGTACAGAACAGTTGGGCAGCACACACCACGCCTCTTCACCAGCCATTTGGGATGGTCTGTGATCATTGCACAGAATCAGGGAATCATTAGGGTTGGAAAAGTCCTCTAAGTTCATCAGCTCCAACCATTAACCAGTACTGCCAATCCCACACCAAAACAATATTTTTGCTTGGAGAAGGTGGTGTAGTCTGTGATGGGCAGGGATAAAGCCTGTGACTGCACTCTCTCCCAGCCAAGGCAGCAGCTCCTCTAGTCTAAGCAGAAAAGATTTGTGTTTTCACTGGTACATTTAGGCAAATTGATATCAACTAATTGAAAGTGCCTGATGGGCATGGTCAGAGCTTGTGACTCAGCTTGGAGATACGTATCTCAGGATGGAGATTCCATTGACTCCTCTCCATGGACTATAATTACTGACCTCTCCACTTGTCGTTGCCCTCTCTCATCCCAGATGAAACAGTCCTTAATCTCTGCTACTGAGACCCTGATGGAAGATGGTGCATTATTCTTAGTGTGAGTCATCCCAGCATCCCAGGGCACTGACCTGGCATGGCCTCTGGGGAAGATGCAGGATCCACTGAATCCCTAACAACACGAGTCACAGCCCTCACTCCCTTGTGACATTTCTTCCAGGTAATTATGGGGCTTCACTTTACTAAGGATGTGACAAATTAAACACAAACACACCACACACAAAAAGGAAAAAAAAGATAGAAAAGGGAAAAAAAAGATAGAAAAGGAAAAAAAGATAGAAAAGAAAAAAAAGAAAAAAAAAAGAAAAAGGATGAAGCTGGGCTTGTGAGGTTTGTGTAGAAGAGCTAACAGGTGAGCCCTGAAGGAGAGCACCTCTTAGGCTAGGGAGATATTAATTGCTGCTTAGGGACCTGAACTTCCTAACTGTTGAATTTCTCCCAGTAGATCCAGGGAAGGTTTGTGGTAGAAAATTGTTGCCCTTACTTTCCCCTGAAAGAGGCATTCAAGAAGTTCACAAGAATAACAAACAACACAGGCTAAAGCAGAGGAGCTGTGGCTACATGCAAAGCAAGAGCCATGAGAGAATTTCCTTTTTAGTCTGAATCTTACTGTATTAAAAACAACTGGACAAAGATTGCAAGGGAAGTCCGGGTGGTAATCTGAGCATCCTGTTCCAGCCAGCATGCAGAAAGACTATGGGAAGAGAGAAGCCACACAGACAAATCCTGCCAGCTACTGCAGCCATAACAGCTTGTAATTTCATTGCAACATATTTTTCTTAAAAGTGGAAACTTCACAAAATGAGTGATGAGTGCATGTCAGATGGCTTTAAAAAAATTAAAAAATACCCCAAGAAAACAACAACAAAAACAAAAAGGCAGGATGAAGCCTTCTTCTGTTTGGAACGAGAAAAAATAACTTACTGCTCCGTGCAAATACATGAAACAACAAGGTGAACACAATGGAAACTATTTCATATTTGTAAATGTTGAGAAAAATTGGGTCATTCCCCAAATTTCTGATATCTGATAGCATTAAAATCTTTTGTGTGATACAGTATTGTTAGAACATTGGGATCATATCTCCAGAAGATAATTCAGGAGAAAGAGGATGACTCAGTGAATGTTTTACTGGGAGGCTGTGGAAGCAACCAGTGCCAAAGTTAATCAACATCAAAGTTTTATGTTTATAGGGTTTTGACAGCCCCAAACATGTGGTTACAGAGAAGGTACATACACAATGGCTTTTGAGCTCAGCAACTCAAAAAATGGATTTCTGCAGATTTTGAATGACGTATAGGCTGGTCTTGTCCAGTGTGACCGATATCACTTCCTTGAACCAAAACATAGTTTAAAAACTCTTAGATGAACACCTTACTTCTTCCCCCTAAGGACTTTCCTGGGGTTATTCTTATCCTTCAGCCTGGATTTTTTTTCTTAGAGTAAAACCACAATCCAGGACTGACTGGTCTTCATTTGTCTCCAAAGGGAACAATTATTGAGACTTTCAGTTCATTTCCCACAGTTCACATTCCCTTGCTCTTTTGCCCTATAGGAAATGAGGTAGAGAATACAGGCTGTGACCAGCATTACACATTGCTAAGGATAAATCAGGTTCCAGTCTACAAAAAAGTAGCTTTCCCCTAAGAACATCTTTCTCACCCCTTATCATTCCTGCAATCCTTGACTGACTTGTATTGAAGGGTTATTATGCCAAATCTCTGATACTGGATCTCTGCTCAAGATGCAGCTTTTGATGGGTGAATGTCTGTGTAATTGCTTGTTGCAGTAATCTTACAGCACTTATTTTTTCCCTGAAAGAATCCCATCTCATTCCAGTAGTTAACCAAACAAAATTTGTTGATTTTCCAAGTCCAACTTTCAGATGGAGAGGCTGATGAAACTGTTGCTACAGATATTCCTCAAAGAATTTGGTTTACAGAAACTGAAATAAAAAATAGTATCTCTCTATCTCTGTATTTATATATATATATATGTATATATAGATATATGTACACATATGTACCCACTCTTAAAATCATGCATATCCTCAACAATTACTATGAAAATTAAGTAACACTTTATTTACTTCGACTCCACAGACCATGGCATGTGGGAGGAAAAAACAAGTTATGCCTGAACATTATTATGCGTGTTTCCAACTCAGAGTTTATTTTTCCTTCTCAGAGTGATATTTGTCATTTATTTAAAACCCAAACCATAACAAGGCGTACATTGATCTTCCAGTACATTTTTCCTTCAGTGTTCCTTCCACAGTCTCCTCCTTCCTTTAACTGTTTCCCAAGTTCCTAAACCAGATTACATCAGTTCAGGAGCAGGAGTCCTGAGTCTTTTCTGCTTTTGGAGAGCAAAGTGACTTAGCACAAAAGTTGGAGCAGGAAGAAGACAAAAAGCCACAACTGAATGTCCAGGGATCCTGCGGTTATGACTTGTCTGCCTACTAAAAATGCTGTTCCTCATTTTCTGGTGTGTTCCTTGAAAGCATGTCTGCCTGCGTTGGTGGGTCTCGACTGTCCAAGTTTAGGTCAGATACATTAGAAATGGAAAAGCCATATTAGCTCAGCTAGCCCATCCTTCCAGCTGTCCCAGAATAGGTCAAGTCATTCATCCTTAAATGACTGGGCTTCCCCAGCTTCCCTGGGGAACACTATTTCAAAGTCTGATAGGTTTTCCTTCCACAAGCCTCTCCTGATATTAGATTAATTTAGTTTTGGATACTGAAGGGGAGGGCTTAAAAACCGTCTTCTTATGTGTGTGTGTGCTTAATTTAAAAGCAGAGATATTTCAAGCTTCCAAGCATCTGCAGAAAAGGGTTTTTAAAGAACCCTCAACTGGCCAAGTGAGGCATCAGTCAATTTAAATGTTGTTTTTGCATATGGATATCGATAGATGAATAAACACATGTGAATATATACACATGTACATAGTACAAAAATAGTTGTTAAAAGCTGGTGTAAGGTCAGAGCTTATCTGAAATCTTTTTCTGAAAGCTTTCTGAGGGGTCATCTCACTGGTCCTTCTGCCACAGGCTTGAGACTGCCTCCAGGGACAGATGAACGAGTGCTTTAAGTAGGATGGAACATGACCCTTGCTGTAAGTAAATATGTTACACAGCTTCTTTTTATACAGTGTGGCTTGGCTGTGGAAAGAGCTCTTCACAGCTGTGATGAGCACCATTCCAGGCTGTACATACCTGTTAACCTACATTGTCTAACCCTGCTCCATGAATGAGAATAAGACCTTTAAAAATAATAATAATAATGATACAAAGTCCTCCCCAGGCTGTGCAGCACTTGGTGCAGTGACAGCAGACGTGCTCCTGCGGCTGGGAAGATGCTGGAGGAAGCAGGAGGGATGGTCTGGCTCTGGCACAGCCCCATTCAGAGTGACAGCCTTTTAGGGTGGTTTGTGCTGAAGCCAGTTCAGCAGTATTGCCCACATTACCACTGTTTGTCTTTCTCTGCAGGCACTCTGTGCTGTTACTCCCTTGTCCTGGCTCCAACACGCATTACTCACTGACCTCTTTTCAGTCTCTGTGGCTCTCTTCAACACTGGCTTTGCTGGCTTTAAGAATTAGGGTTCTAATTTCTCTAACTGGTCTTGGCAAAAGAGCTGGCAGTTGAGCTCCATTTTTTATCTGACCTTGGTCTTATGTGTTACCCTCTCCCCAGAAATTTGCCTCTTCCTACCTACCAACTAAGCAGCTAATTTAAGCTGTGGCCATAGCAATAATTAGTATTTATAAAAAGCTTTTCTCCAAACAAATGTTATTGTCCTCCAGTAGAAGCAGGGATAGAGGAAAGTGTTTGGGCATGAATGTACTGCCACTAAGTTTTTAAATTAAGACACTGTGGCTGTGTGTAGGCTGAGAAGGAAGGGGGATTAGAAAGACAACACATGCACAGCATCCCAACATATTTCATGGCACTGAGGGGCTGAGTCCGTGGTTCATCCAGCATGGCTAATGGATCTTCCAGCTGGCATGGTCAACAAACACTTGCCAAAGGCAATGCATGCATGTTGGAGGTGGCCATGCTGGCTCTTCACCTGATCAACAGAAGCCCTAAGTTGTCTGGGCTAAGGGTGGCTCTGGCACCTTCCCTTTGAAAATTTTCTGGGAAACTAATCAGAGAAACAAAAGCATTCAAAACATCCCTGGAAATTTAGTTGAGGTCTTTCTGTCATCTTTTTGTCTTCCAAAGTTTGGTTTTGAGAAAGATCAAGTAGACAGGCATGAACTACAAGGGACAGGCATGAACTACAAGGGAAAGGCAGAAGAGAAACATTGTCCTTGGCACTTGTGCAATAGGGGAAAAAATAGATTGCAAGGTGCAAATTAGGTGTTTTTCTGTCCTCTTTTTATCCATTAGGGATTCACTGAAGTGGCGTGAGAAACAGCATTCACTACAAAGCATCAGAGGGAGAGGGCAAATGGTAACTCCCTCCAAACGAGCAGGATTTGAGTTCCTGGAGCTGTGGAGCACTAAAATTTTTTGCTGCCTTCTAGTAAACAGAGATACTACTCCACTGAGCTGACGATAATGTGACGCAGCCTGTAGCTGTGATATTGTTGTGATTTAAATAGATCAAAAATGGGCCACCATGACTGCAGTGAGCAGACAATGGGAGAGGTGTGGATATGAGAACAGACAGGTAGATAAATGGGCAGGGAGAAAGAGCAAGAAATAGTACCCTCTAATCCCAAACTAGAAATGAAAAGTCACAAGGGTGGCTTTGCCCTCCTCCAAAAGTTCATCCTGAGGAAGTCGCCAAGTCTCTCATTTCTCACCACAAATGCAGGGCAGAATCTGCAATGATGAACACACAGGTAGCTGGCAAAGTTATTCCCTGGAAATAGTAAAATACTGAGGCCTTTTACTTTTTTTTTTTTTTAATTTTTTTCCCCAGCCATATGATTTCTGCTGATGGGAGATCTACAAAGAAACAGGCCAACACCAGAAGAATGCCTGAGGCTGCTGCAGATGGCCAGGTCTCTCAGGATCTCAAAACCAGCCGAACAAACAGGCTGTGGCACTCCAAGAAGTTCACAGCATCTCCATATCCTGAGCCACACTGATCTTAATACCAACCCCTGCTCATCAGAAATGCCCTCAGCACCCCAGGAGCAGCTTAAACCCAACCATATGCAGCTCTCTGTGTGATCTCTCCACAAACAAGTGTTAAGATTGTGCTAAGACCCCATGTGTTCAGCAGCCTCCCTGTTCCTACAGATGAACCGACCTCGAAGCTGTTAATTTTACAGATGCTGCTAAGCCAGAATCTGAGTTATGAGAATCTCTAAACATTAGCACAGCTGTATGCTTTTGCCCAGTCTTTGCAAATATCCCTTCTCTTTTTAATAGACTAGTAGGGGGTTCAGAGCCCAAATTCAAGTCAGCTATCTCAGCAGGATGCCAGACTATTTTGTGTATAAAGGACTTAAATGATACAATATGGATTCCTTATTGGGTTTTGGTTTCTTGGTTTTTTCTTTTTTTTTTTTTTTCCATTTCTTTCACATAATTTCTTTCCAGCCTGTATCCTCTGCACTGGGTGGCACACAGACTTTCCCAGACACTTTTCCTCTCACTTGAGCATTTACTTGCATGTGTTTAGAATATACTGATAGCTTTTGAGAAAATGTAATCAAAACCAACCATAACCCACAGTTGCAAAAATCAAGCGTCTTTGGCTTAAATATTTGCTTCCACAAAAAAAGTTGGGAGAAACAGCTCTTGCACTTTAAAGTCACTGGTAGAGAATTGCCAGCTACTACAGCAGAGGAAAAGAGTTATGACATATCTAATATATTATTCCCAGTCCAGCATGATATGCCTAATTATTTGGATCACAAGCAGCTGAAGATATAATGCCAGACTTTGACTGCATAGCTGTGAGTTGAAACCACATTGCCATGTTTCAAAGAGCTTTGAAGCAGTCAGGATTGAAGCAACACAAGCACTTTGTTGCCCTACAGATGATGGGAGGGCAAAGAAAAGGACCTGAGATTACAACCTTGCAGTTGACTTGTTTTCAGAGTTTGTAATACATCAGGAAGCCTCCTGATTTCAGTAAAGCTTTGCTGATTAAAGGATCAACAGATACATCCAAAGTGCAAGCCAACGGTTCATTAAACAGAAGCTGGGTTCATCCTAACCCTGGACTCAAAGCTGTGCTGCTCTCTCTCCATTTAACAGCAAGCAGAGACTCTTTTTTATTGAGAAAGCAAAACAACTTTATGATAGCACTAAACAGATACAACTGTCTTCTTATCTTATAGAAGAAAGGGTGCCTGCTGAAATAACTACATTATTGGATAGCTACTGTGTTCCCACAGCACAATAAACTCAAAGTTCAGATCAGTGCCATGCCAATAATGAGTCAATGGTGGTCATATAGGAGCAGAGATAATCAGGAGAGCAGGCAGACAGATAATGTTAAACTTTTATGGCACTCTCCACTCAGATATAGGGGGAGCTGCAATGACTACAAAGAATCACATTAACAGCTCAAGAGAAGAATAGGAAGCCCCTAGCTGCTCCAGGGGTTTTGCTGAAGCTCTGAAGTATCCCTGCTCCTGGAGCAAATCACTCTGTCCTTGTGCCTCAGTTTCCCTCCTGCAGCAAGGTGCACCAATGCTTTAGTGATGTTTGGCTCTTTCTGTAGGATCTTTCTCCAGGACAACACCCAAGTCAGGAAAGCTGTGTTGAAATCGTGACACTGATCCTAACCCTCAGATGCTGTGTGGGAGTTGGTGCTCCCACACTGCCTGGTGCATTACCTGGTTGGGTGCCAAGAAAATAATCTTTGAGACTTGACCCCACCCCCCATCAATACTCATTAACCTGGAGAACATGGGAGGGAAAACTCCATTTTGACCCATCCTCCAACTCCTTTGCCCATTTCAAAGCCTGTTTGGTGCCTATCTGGTCAGCTCACATCCCCCCTGTGGACACACAGGAAGCCTATTCCTGATATTACAGCATTTACCCAGAAAATGGGAAATGTGAGTTTAACCCATCCTCATTCTCAGGGACCCCAAACCTCCCAGCTCCCAGGACAGTCTCAGAACACTGCCTGCACTCAAAGCCAGCCTAAGGGGGACCAGCTCAGAAAGTTGTAGTGCTGGGGTGAGCAGCCCACCAACACCACTCATTTATCACCCAGGGAGGACAGACCTGCCTTGGAAACACCCCTTTGTTGCCTGTTCCCAGGAACTGGGGCTCATCAGGCTGAGCACAGTTTAGTGGAAACACTGATACCTGAGCAAGCCCTTTATCAGTATCAGAAACCAGCCATTACAGCCAGCAGAGTTTAAGGGGCAACTCAGCCCAGGCTTAAGTGGATTCTTTTGGATGAATGATGTCACTGCTGCCCTGGTTCCTTCCTCACCCACTGTTCTCAGCCCCTGCTGGGCTGATTTGGCCAGTGGCTCTGGGTTTGGGTCCACTTGCTCAGTGCAGCATCTGAGGTGCTGCAGCCCATCACCTGTGGCATCAGCAGAAATGTGTAGTACAAATGAGTTTTCCAGAATGCTATACCCTTTCACCTGAAATTGTGCACAGCTCTCACCCATGCCAGCCACAAATGTACAGCAGGGATGAGACAGTCTCTGTTATCCCCTTCCCCTACCCTGAGCCTGTTGAATGTGTGGTTTGTGCCTCACACTCCCTGTAGGCAGCAGAAAAGACAAGGGCCTGGGATATGCCACAACAGGCTGCAAAAATGTCTTTCTTCTTTAAACATGCTTGGTGGAGAAAGAGGATCTGATTCTCATCACCACCATGGAGTAACATCCTTGCAACCAGGGAGGTGAGATGGAAACGAGCCTAGGAGACAAGGGCTGAATGCTTGGTTGATTTCTTGCATCAAAATTTAAGCTTTCAAAGCTTTTCCCTTAATTTTTCTTTGTTGTTTTACCTGCTAAAGGTAGTCACTCCAGTCTAAAATAATCATAATCATCATAAAAGGAGTCAAGCTGCTTTTCCCCTAAATGAGTTGATTTTTTTTTTTTTTTGATGCCTCTCTTATAGCAGGAGGATTGAAACAAGGCAGATAAAAGCTGGAGGCTGCAAATAGAGAGGGTAAAGCCACCCACACATTGTAATAACAACCAGTATTTTAAATCTGGCACTACCTTTGGAAACATTTACGGTCTTAAAACATAATTATAAAGATACGGGGGTTGAGAGGGGTGGTGGGAAGAAAGACACACACTGAAAAGAAGAAAAATGAGTGAACAACTGTTTAATTTCTTGCTGTCATTAATACCAGAGTATTAAATAAAATCTCACAGATGAACAAAATGACTCTTCTGAGACAAAAACAAAATTCCATTGGACTGGGCCTGGTTTTTGCAAATAGCAATATGTGTATGCAAAGGAATTCCTTGTCCCTGAAAATGTTTACAACTCAGAAATAATTGAAATCAGAAGCCAATCCTTTCCACGAAAGACAAAAAAGTCCTTTTTTTGGTGTATTATTTCTCTTTCCTTTTCTTTCTCCTTTTCTCCCTCTCTATTTCAGAAGGTAAGACTCCCTGTAATTTTAACCCCTTCCAGCTCAGACCAAAGGAAAAACCAAAATTGCCTTCATGATGTGCCAAGTTTTCCCTCAGTGATTTTAACATTAGCAAACCTTTCTGCCTGTGTCTCAGTCACAGAAGACAGGTGTGGCAAATCACTTCATTTTTTTTTTTTTGTTATTTTATGTTTTTCAGACAAAGACTGAAAAACAGTTAAAGGATTTTAGTGAGTCAAACCTCAAAGGGCCTCTGAGAAAGGCTTAAGTATCAGCATTCTCCAGTTGCTTTAGACACTTCTTAAGAGATCATAATTAGGAATTATTGAAAGGTGTGTAGACAAACAATTCTATTAGAAGAAAAAATATCCTGGTGACTCCCATTTTGCCTGCTTTCCACAACACAAGGACTGTACAGCCCAAATTCCTCTAATTTCCCTTACCTGTTTCTTTAGGTTTACCTTCAGTTAAGCCAATATGCATGTGAATGCAATTGGTATTTCATTATTCTTTAAATTTAGTTTATTATTTCTATTACTCCGTTTTAGTCATACATGCTCGCTATCAGAAACACCAAATTAAGCTTCAGGTTTTTGTTGTTGTTGTTGTTTGGTGTGGGTGTTTTTTTGTTTGTTTTGGTTTTTTGTGGTTGTGGGTTGTTTTTTTTTTTTTAATTTGTTTTGTTTTGTTTTTATTGGAAAGCATTCCATTTTCAGATAAAAGAAACCTAATGTGTAGAATGGCACTTGGATCTAGGGTCTAGGAGGGTCTAGGAGGTTTCCTGAAGGACCAGCTGCTTCAGTTACTAGGCTGTTTTGATATATTCCTAAGAAAACCATGGCCTGTTTTCTTCCTTTAAAGGTGTGTCACAAGAAACAGAGGAGTTTATGTTAATTTTTATGTAACCTGAAGCTTTCTGTTTTCTCAGTGGGGAGAGAGAGAGAGCTAGCTGTAGACTATTTCCTCTGCATAAACTGCCCAGGTTCTAGGAAGGCAAAAGCAAACATGGGCAGCTGAAGATATTTTATTCTGTTTTTCCCTAAAAAACACCTTAAAGTTCATCAGCTGTGCTCCCTTTGTGTTTTGGAGGATGACATTAGGAGGAGCTGAGTTTTCAGCCTTGGAGACTCCTTGGAGACCCTTCCCATCACATTGCTTCAACATCCAGATCACCAAAGGCTTTTTATTAAAGATGGAATCATAGAAGCATTAAGGTTGGAAAAGATCATGGAGTCCAATCATTAACCCAGCACTGCCAAGCCCACCACCAACCATGTTCCCTGGGGCCACAGCTACAAGTCACACTTCCAGGAACAGTGACTCCACCACTTCCCTGTTGTAATGCTTGACCACCCTTTCAATGCAGAAATTGCTCCTAAGATCCAATCCAAACCTTCCCTGGTGCAACTGAGGCTTTGACTTCTCAGAAGAGGAAGTCCTACTCACTGTTCATGTCAGAGAAAGAAATCAATGCCCTTGTCTGACTTGGCTCTCACACATAACAGGGCAAAGGGATGTTGCCATCACTGAGTTCAGCTTCATGAATAAGTGCTTGAGCAGCTTAGCTTTGAATAATTTTGGATCACATGCTTTTTTCAGAGTTTTGTAACCTATGTGTGGCCTCTTTTTTCATCTGAGAATATTGCAATGAACCTTTGTGGTCTTTTTCTCACTACTCATTTAAACACTACCTCAAATTATAATAATCATTCAGTGAAAACAGCTTGTTTGGAAATGCAGAAGGGAGAAAGGGCACTGGCACTCCTTTCCTCCTGATTTACACTAGACACTTTTTGTGTTTTCCACAATGGGATCCATTTTCAGTTACCACTGGACCTGAACTTCAGCTGTCCTGTCTGCAAACCACCCAGGTATGGTCTTGATAGGCAGGAAGAAAGCCTGGGTAATAAGGATGGCAGTCCTGTGCATGGCTTTGGGCCAGGCTCACAGCCCCAAGGAAAGCAGGTAGGGGATGATGGGGGAGTCAGAGATCTCTTGACAATCCCCATACACACAGCTGAAAAAGCCAGAGGGTCCAACAAAGAATCCAAGAAGTCAGAGTTACTGTGTCACTTGTAGGGTATTTTAATTAATTAGTAAATTAATTAGTGATTTCAAAACAGTGTCAGCTGGAAAGGGATGTCGTGTAAGCACAAACTAGACTGTGATTTGTTCCAATTCAGTTTGGTTTCAGGGCATATGAGATTTTCCAATAAGATCAGGTCATGCGTGTCTTTGTCCATGAAGACGGAGAGCGGCAGCGCAGCAGCAAGGCAGCAATCTCGTGTAAAGCCAGTGAGGGACTCTCTCTCGTAAGATTGCACTGAAAACTGCTTAAGATGAGGGGAGTTTGTCGTGAAAAGACACAAAACCAGAGGTCTGTGGATTTCTTTCAGTGTATTCAACACTCAGTGACTGCCTACTCTGAAATTACTACATGCAACTGAATGGAGACTGTACCTACCATCATATTTTTAGTGTCATTAACTCATAAACATTATGTAATAATTTCAGTCTGTTAAACAGGCCTGGGATTGGCAGAGATGGTGGCATGGAGATTGCTTCCTGCTTCTGAAAGTGCTAATGACACCCAAAACAGCTGTGGAAAATGTATGCTATTGTATGGCAGACTCACCAATAGACAGGCGTGGCCTTCAGAAGTAATGATTGCGATATTTAAGTTTCCCCAGATGCTTGCTCCAAATAACAACAGGCATTAAGACAAGGTCAAAAAGGACTGCATTGCAAAAGTACCATATTTCGCAGAGAGTCTTCAGGTGTGTGTGTGGCATTTCAGCCTAATCTGGTAACACCTGACTAAGTTCTGTGTGCAGCCTTTTAGGTCTGTGAAAATCCTTATCTAATGTCCCTTTAGGTAGCATTTGGTGCTGAACGGCCTCTTACTGCCTCCAAAACGTGGTGCTAATTAACGTGAACCAAGTTACAATATGTGCTAAAGATTCCAGCTTTGTTACTTATTTAATGAGCTTTGTGGGATTTGAACATGAGGCTCAAAGTAGCAGGGGAAAGCTCATAATTAGTTTCAATTAGAAGAAGTTCCTACACATTACAACTAGTTGATAAACTGCAGAGAACTACTGAACAGATACAAATCACTAGTGTTGTTTCATTTGTTATTATACTTATTTTCTTCTTAATTAGTGCTGATTGGCTTATGATCCTAATTAATGCAAAGATATTTGGAATGGTATACAATGGTATGGTTTAGAAGATGCCAGAGTGTACAACTGCTAAATTATTGCTAATTGTTATTTACATGAGGACAGGAAGACTAAGCAATGTGCTGCCTAATTAGCATTAAAGATATGCTTCCCATTTCCAAATTAAATGAAGGCAAATGGGATAAAATCATTACAGTTACCAAAAAAATCCTCATCCTTCTCTCTAGAAGTCAATAGTTGCACTGCCAATGATTTTTTAAAAAAAAAAAGAGCAACACAAAAAAACCCAATAACCCAAACTAGCCAAGAAGTAAAAGACCTTCAAGAAAATGTAGACCCTTAATCCAAAGTGGACACTGTTAAAACCTTTTCAGCTGCCACTTCAAAATGTTCAATGCTGTATCCATTACAAGGATATATTACGAGCAGCAAGCACTGTGCCAAGCTTAATTAGGGAAGACTGCAGTGATTTTAGCAGCCAGTACAGGTGTACCCAGCTGACAGAATTGCTCTGCTTCAGTGGTTACAAAGAGCTGGTGTCTTCAGTTACTCCCTCCAGAGCTATGTGGGAAAGAGACCAAGCCTGAAACACCAAAAAAATTGGACAAAACTCCTGAATTATATCCTGGTTTCTCCACTGACTCACCAGCTAGCCTTCAGATTCATGGGCAATGCAAGTCTCTTTGGTCAATCCATTGGCACTGGCAAAGCACTCATCCATACAGATTTACATGCCCTTGCCAAGGTCTCTGTAAGAACCACTGGATTCTTTAATACGTAAAGTGCTGTACCAGTGTCATGGTAATTTATCTCCTTTTTATTTTTTTGTTTATTTTTAATCACTCAATATCGGAAACAAGATAAAAAAGTCTCAACATTACGGTTTATGGAAAACTTGTTATGTGAGAAAAGAAAAGCCCAAGGCATTTTAAAAAAAGCTCCAAAGTATTTTTTCTTTCTTTATATCAGTTTTGACGGGTTTCAAACAACATAATGTGCAGTGGCTGTCGCAGGACTTCTGTTTGCACTGTGATTTCTGAAAAAATATACATTTCATAGCAGAAATTTCATAGCTTTAATGCTTTTTTTGTTTGTTTGTTTCTTTTCCTGCTCTCCTGTATCTCAATGCCAATAGAATAGCCAGGATTATCTAATAGGTCTTTTTTATCTCTGATTTCCATGATTTGATGAAAAACTTTATTCTGCACAATTCTCAGCCCCATACACAAACATTTTTCTTGGCCACATTTTTCTTGGCCACTGGTCTATGTTTAAGGATGTCATTCACTTCTCAGGGTTTCTGAAGGTTACATTTTTATACATACACAGGCAAGCATATATTTTGTCTGTAGTACCACAAATTTTCTGCTTTTGAAAACATTTGAAATTTGAAAAAAAAAAATCACCCAAAATGCCTTAAAGTTGGGAGACTGTAGATATTGGATGTTTTCTGACCAAATACTTTTATACACATACTCATCTATGTTATAAACATACAATTGCATATAACATGGCACTGCCACTGCTTGTCTGAGTTGTCTTGTTCCAATTTGCTTCAGGGCTCAGGGAGTTTGTGCTTCGTTGCCAGCAAGGGGCCTTTCATTTACCAGATCAATGCAGATAGCTCAGCACAGCCCTGCAGTGCTGCTGAATGAAGATGCAGGCTTGTGCATGAAAAATACACAGCTTTCCTGGAGAAAAATGAGCACTGGAATCTGAGCAACAGACATTTTTGTGACCAGCCTGCACTGAAGGCTCCAATCCAGCAGCACAGACCAAGTTCACTTGGACTTCTTTCTTACTTACATGAAGTCCTCTTTCAAATTATAAAAATGACATTTTTCCCTGATAGGTTTTAGCCTGCCAAACCTACCAAATACAGGCTTGCTGGAAGTGGGAACTCAGCCCACAGATTTTACTGATGCCACTTGCATTCCTGAAGCTGGGTTTGTGCTTAAATTGCTTGCTGAAGCCTGAAGGCCTCCAAAAGGTTTAATTTTTGTCTTGAATGCTGTTCACTTCTTTCATCCTCACTGTAACATATCCCTTCCCTCCTTCTCTCTATATGAACAGCTCCACTCTTCGTCCTAAGCCCCCTCAGCACCCTCTTACACCCAGACACACTTGGTGGCACTGCATTGGTGGGTGACACCAGAATCACACGTGTCTTTGAGGACCCATTTGGAAAATGTCAGCTCTATTCCTTGCTGTACTTTCCCCTGGACCACCATCCCCCATTTGAACACTGTTTTTCCCAGATGAACCATTCTAAAATGCTACAGAACTGCATCATGCTGGGATGCCCCACCCCTGGAAGTGTGCAAGGCCAGGCTGGATGGGGCTTGGAGAAACGTGGTCTAGTGGAAGGTGAGCCTGTCCATGTCAGGGGAGATGGAATGAGATGATCTTTAGGGTTTCTTCCAACACAAACCATTTTGTGATTCTATGGTCTTACAGCTTTCAGGCTTTATGTCTTCTACATGTCCCCTCTGGCTCACCTCTCTGCCTGCAGACTCATGTATTTTAACCTCTCTCATCTCTAGGACTCCCCAGGCACAACAGGCTCTTGCTCTTTGCCTTGCAAGCATCCTCAGAAAACTTTGTTTGCTTCACTATGGAGCTGAGGACTGCCAGCCATCCTCTGCCCTGCTGCAAGAAACTCACCAGCGTTCAGCTCTCTGCAGACCCCTGTGCCCTGACCTCCATTCCCCCCTGAAGCCTCAAGGCCTTGCAAGAAGAGAGCACTGTGAGAGACACGAAAATGTGAGGGGCCTTGAGGGGAAACCACACAAGGAGCAGCTGAGGGCACTTGTTCTGTTCAGCCTGGAGAAGAGAAAACTGAGGGGAGATCTTGTAGCTGCCTACAAGTTCCTCTGAGGGGAAGATGAGGGGCAGCACTAAATTTTTCTCTCTGATGACCAGTGGCTGGACCCAAACGAATGGCTTGCAGCTGAGTCAAGGGAGGTTTAGGTTGGGTATTAGGAAAAGGTTTTCACCCAGAGGGTGATTATGCACAGTCACAGGCTTCCCAGGGAAGTGGTCACAGCCCCAAGCCTGACAGAATTCTAGACCTTGGCGTGGCTCCACGTGTGATGGGATTCCTGGGGAAGTCCTGTGCAGGGCAGCAGGAGGACTCAGCGTTCCCTCAAGGAGAGCATGGCAAAGGCACAGTGGGAGGTGGCAGCAGGGCTCCCTGCCTTGCCAGCCTCACAGGTGAGATCCAGCACATTTTCAATTCCTATTAAACTGTCTTCTCCTTCTGGCTACAGAACAACCAGATTTTATTTATCTCAATGGGTTTTGCCAAATTAGAAGACTTTTATTGTCTGGTTTGAAGCATAATCTGGCTGCGAGTGAAATTAATGGCTGCTGCATTATTATCAGGAGAATCTGAGAGGCACTGGAGTCCTTTACCTGTTAACTTGTGTTCAGTCAAATTACCAACATTAAGAAGAGGAAAAACACTCTGTGTTCTTCATTTATGGGCTGGTGGGGAGAAAAAAAGCCAGGGGAACAATGAGGATGAATGGAGACATTCAAATTTGGAGGACATTTCCTAAACCTTATAAGAAATTTAGATAAGGTCACATAGAGGAACTCCTTGAATATGTATCTTTCAAATCATTTGTATTTCTCTAAGTGACAGACTGACAACATTAATAAATATCAGAGACTGTGAACTAAAATCAGAGCCTGCCTCAAAACTTACACATTCTCAATTCACAGAGCACTGCATGCAGATATCTTGCTGGACTCGATGCCTTAAGCTAAAAATCAGCTTCACATGCTCCCTCCCAGGCTGCTGCAGTTATCATAAAGTTGTTCCCATCCAATGGCTACAAAGCAGCCTCTGTAAAATGAGAATATTGCCATTCCTGTTGCTAGCGGAGATGATCCTTTTACAAGAACAGCATGAAACAGGCACTAATTCTTTGAACTGCTTTCTCAGACCTTGATGTAAGGGTCGAGGAAGGCTGGCTGTTGAACACTGTGGATGTTTGCTCTGTTATGGATTTACTGTCCTTGCTAAAGAGAAGGAAAGATATTTTTCTGACAATATTGCATCCAGTACTTTTCTTGTAATCATTAAGCTCAATTATCTTTTCACCAAACATGCAGGAGAGCCTTGGAGGGGGCCATTTGAATTTGTGTTTAGCAATTTATCTTGGGTAGATTTGTAAATAGATTAAAGCACTCCTTATATTTTATCAAACACTGTGATTTAAAAAAACAAAACAAAAAAACAAACAAACAAAAAAAAAAAACCAAAAAAAACCAAACAAACAAAAAAAAAACCAAGCATCATGACAGTACTCTATTTCTCTCTGGTTTTTCAACTGGGATTTGTTGACCTTGTGTTTAGCAAGCCTTGAGGACTCACTTCACTGCTGTGACCATGTCACATTGGCAACCTTCCACTGCTGAGGGAACAGAGTGAAACCCACCCACCAAGGCACAAGGCAAGCATGACTCGGTTGGAAACTCTCTGATCATAGAATGACAGAATCATTAAGGTTGGAAAAGCCTTCCAAGGCTGAGTCCAATCATTAACCCAGCCCTGCCAGGCCCACCAACAAACCAGGCAACCTCTATATACCCATTGACTAGGCAAACCCCCAAAATATCCCCTGGAGGAAATATCTCTGATAAAAGCATCAGCCAAAGAATGTCCTGATTTGGTTCTAATACATGATTAGAAACAATAAGTAATTTAGGAGGGAGGCAGCCACAATGAAATAATATATACAACACACACATGTGCAGACGTGATGTTTTTAAGAACTACATAAAAATATGTAGAAATATGCAGAATGCATGCTACTCTTGACTCTTAATGCACAAAGGCCTTGAGATATATGGAGGAAAATTTCTACAGCAGAAGAAAGTATCTTTTTATTACCACAATTATTGATCCAATGAGTGCTTTTTTAAGAACAACACATGGCCATTTTCCTCATCTTTTGCTGGTAACCAAATCTCCTTCTTCCCTCTTCCCCTCAGTTTTGCTGTTATTGGCTTTAAATTAAGTCAGCAAATGATGGAATTTTTTCACAGTCTAACCAGTAAAATGGTGAAGCATAAAAAGAATGGTGTCAAATCATATCCTCAAAGCTGATTAAAAGTAATCCTGCAGATGCTAAATATGGATTACCACAGCAATTACTGAAAATTCATAACCTTGCTAAAAAGGCATTCTAATGGAGTTCTGCAGTACACTGTAGTTAAAGGCTGTTTGCTTTTTTAAAAACAATTTGCAGTAAAATGTGTGGAAGTGTGGTCTCATACAAGCTCCATCCAGTTCTGAATCAAAAACTGTTTATGGCTGTTGAGAGCTCTCCTGTGGTATTTGAAAGAACCAAAACCAGTGTTTTGGCTATCTCTATCTGCTCTTGGACCCACTTTGACCTACATTATGTCCTCATCATATCTCTTTTACAGTTTGAAAAGGCTTGAAATCTATTCCATTCCTAATTTAAGGCCATTTCATACCATAAGTTGCTCTCAGATAAAGACTCTTATTGCATTAAGGTCTGTATGTTCAAGCCTGTCTATTACACAGACTTTGTTTAAAACACCATTACACCCAATCACTGGTGATAAACTAATTAACAAGAATCTGGCCATTTTTAAGTCACAGCCATTGAATAATACATGTGAACATAGTAATTATGAAAACGTTTTCATATCCACTCTTTGATATAGATTTAACATTATTTTCAGCAACAGATAAATCTGTGCTGAACTTCAGCAAATTTTCATATTGGCAACTCCAGCTGTCATTTGCACCAAATATCAGCAGTAAAAGTTGTCTTTTTCCATGGCTGAGCTCAGATGGCAGGAGAAGGTAATCTCCCAGCATCAGAATTATGGAAAAAACTCAGAAGTATTGATATTTACTCCTCTGTGTTTTGCCAACTTTTCTGGCAATGCAACTCTGTTGACAACAGCAGAGAATTAGGAATGTAACTACAATAGACTGTTGCTGTCTTCCTGAAATTAATTTTTTCTAGACTGAAATTTTATGACTTCTTTTTTCCATTAACAAAACTATAGACAAATTTGGATTTCCCTCTATTTTATCTAAGTGAATTAATTTCCTATAGACTTTGTTTTGTAATACATGAGGAGATGTTACAGCCATAGGCTTTTTTTTTTTCCTCACTTAAACAGCAAAAAATTAATAAGAACAGCCTATACATGGAGAAAAAACTGCTTAAGTGCAACTTACAGCATTCCTAGATGAGAATGTTACAGAATGTAAGCACAGGGATGAAATAATTTGATCTAAAGTTTGTTTAAGGTTAACACATTCTTCTTCCCAGTGACTTGGTGGCAGATGGGATATATTTGCAACTTTTGAAATCAGATGCCTCAATTACTTTTCCTTTCCTCGATAAGGGAAATGTTACTCTGCATATGGGGGAATCTGGTTACAATGTTCAAATACTTTGCCCTTATCTAGCATCAGACCATGGATGTCATATTGGAACGTGATCCTTCTACTTAGGTCTGGTAATATCAAAGCAAACAAGAAAGAAATATGTTTCAGCTGATAAAACCATCTTTCCTGTAACAACAAATTAATTTTATGAATCATATACTTAAGACATAAAGAAAAGAAAGAAATAGGGAGTTAGAGAGAGAGAGAGAGAGAGAGAGTCTAAGTATTTCTTTTCACACTTGCTGCAGTCTACTTCTGCCCACTGGCTACAATTATGTGCTCCCAGCTGATCAGGTGGTGGTGGTCCCAGTCCCACCAGCAACCATCATGATAAATAAGTTTTTTTCCTTGCTTCCACCAGCTCAGATTCCCAAGGACATTGGGCACTAATGAGAACTTGCAACACAGGCTCTAGGGAGAGAAGACCTAAAATTGCCCTGCTTAAGAAAGATCTGTGCTTCTCTCTACTCTCTTCCAAAGGCACTAATCAATTTGAGACCTGAGGACTCACTATTGGACTGTAGGACTTACATCCTACTCTCTTCAGTCTCTGTTCAGTCTCCACTAAACAGAAAATGCAAGACTACTGAAGTTAAAAAGTTAACTTAGAATTTTTCCAGATTGCTGACGTATTGCCTCAGAAGACTTATCTTTTCTGCCTGTGCCTGTTGAGGGAAAAGGCTTTTAATTATATCTGTAAAGGATTATCCCCATTTCTGCAGAAGGGCTCTTGACATTTTTGAAGTCTAGGCTTCTTCTGTTGTGCTAGCAGTGGAGTGTGTATGATAGAAACAGAGAGTGCTGCCTTTCCAAGTTGGTAAAATGACCTATGCTGCTAATGGCAAAGCCCTCAAAGCTTGCTGTTTAGCAGGATCTTACACAAATACAGATCAATAGCTTCAATTTGATTCTCACCAGTCCATCTGTAAAAACAGTATCATTCATATGCCTGCTGTCAACACAATCGCTCTCTCTGATCCAAACAATTTGTTGTTTCTATTTGTTTAGAAAGAAAAATCTTCTAAACATTCAGATTAATTTGAAAAATATTCTCCTTTTCAACTACTATGGGCTTCATATTACTTTAGCCTTATCTTCTATGCACTAGTTTTCTCACAGAAATTACATTATTCTTTTCTCATTAAAAAAAAAATAAATATATATATATATATCATGGAGTGTCTTTGAATCTTTCTTTCACTAATACACTAATCATGACCTTTAACTAAATAGCAGATATATTTTAATAAAAGACACAGATATTTCCTCTAGATGGAAAGAGCACTGTTTACCTTGATGGAGATAGTGCTGGAATGCTGTTTGGTTTCTAAGGACAAACTAGTACTGGAAAAACAATAGAAGTTTGGATTTGTTGGGAAATATTACATGAATTACTGCAGCCTAAGTAAATGATGACTAAAGATACAGAGGATAACAATCTGCAGGTGTTTGATGGATGCAAACACAGAGCAAGAGATTTTCTTAGGGTCATCCAAAGGGTAAAAATAGCAGCAATGCTAGATGGCCAAGCTAAATTAATGGTTTTTCTCCACCTCTAATAGCTATGATTCTGTTGTATTAAAACAGGGGAAAAGCTACAGGGAAATTCTGAAGCCATTTCTAATCCAGACCCTCACTGACAGATTAAATAGTACAGTAGATTGCAATTTCTTCTTCTGTAGTCAAATGTTAATTAGATTCCTTGCAGCTGTCTGTATATCCTGAGTTGGCTGATGAGCATATTAACAATGTGAGCTGATTCAAGAGTAAAAGGAAACTTCCTTGAGAAGGATAATGACACATTGGAAGAACAGACTGCTCCCACTGAAACACAAACCCCACCAGGGCACAGTGGCTCTGCTGCATATTTTGCACCATGTGCAAATGGCTCTGCTGCACTGGCAGGGTCCAAATAATCCACAAATCTCAGCCCCACCACTAAGGCAGATATATTTAAAGACACCCAGAGAAATTGGAAGTGAACAAATATTTTTTTCCATCTTTTGCAAACAGCCACAGAAGCCAGTCAAGTTACCTGACACTTCTAAGCATTCCTCACATATCTGTAAAATGAGGAAATGTTATTTCTCTTAGTTTATTTTTGGTAAAACCTCATAGTGTCCTTGCCTGAAGAACACTGACATGCAAACTATCATGCCACTGTATCAGTGTCACTACCATTAACTCCCAGGCATTTTTTCATTTTCCTGAACCTTTAGCCAAGTGCTTAACTGGAGATAGAGAACTCTGTCCTGTTACCTAAAATTATCTTGGTTTCTTCACAGTCAGTTTTGTTTCAATTATTCTCAAGGTAAGAATTAAAGCTTGAATTTGAAATGAAACAATCAATTGAATTCTTCTCAGAGACAAAGAGAATACTAAGAATGTGGATCTAATTCAACTTTGGGTTCCTACTTTTAGATTAAATTGAGATCACAGCTTAAACATGCAATCTACCCACATAAATCCTAAGGCCAGGATTTTGACATGCATCTTTCTACTAAAATGAATGAAACTTCAAAAGTAATGTTTCACTTAGCTTTGAAAGTCCTATCTTTTATTTTGAAACCTGGCTGAGTATTTATACAACAGACTGAAACAGATTAACTTTTAAAATATCTCCTACTACATCCTCATAAATTAGGGCAGATAGGTGAGTGATATCACCTCAAACTCAATCAAACAGAAATCTACTTGCCATATTTCCACTTACAGTTTATTTGACAGCAGTTTTGTGGGTACTGCCTAAAAATGTCCTTTGAAGGGAACTACTGCAGCAATTGCATTATTTTTCTGTAAGTCTGATATTTTGTCCTTTTGAAATAATGAAATTAGAGCTTAGGTCTGAAAAACAATCCTGTAATGGAAGGGGAGTGGAATATATGATCTAATAAGTCCTATGATTGCTACTTATGATATAATTGCCAGTCAAATAGAAACTCTTCTGTAAAATAAAATCTGATCTTTTCTTCACTACATCAAAAAAATTGCTTGAAATTTGACGGCACAAGAGGAGCAAAAAGATATTTTTTGCACTTTACTGACGCAGCCTCTATTTGAGCACTGTTCTTGTGATAACCACATAAAGCATTCCTGTTCAAAGGTTCTGTTATTGTCAAGGAGATGAATTATAAAGCAACTTTATATTGTGCAATCTGCAGATTTTATTGACAAAGTTGTCAGGAGCAGAAGAACTGGGAGTCTCTCTGCTTGTCATGGGATAAATAAGAGGATCTACAGAGCTCTCAGCTTCATTCAATTTGTTTAGATACAAGTTGACTTGGAGCATTGATTCGATGCAAGACCAGTTATGGATTTTTAGGTAGGAACATACACAGTGGGGAGTAATAGATGGCTCTAAAGTGAGTACAAGGCTGAAATTCACTTGGGAGGTTGCAGAGATTGTGCAAGTCCAGCTGTATAAGCATGTTGGATCAAGGGAAGATGGGTCTGATCCTCCCACAAAAGCTTTTTGTCCGTCTTCCCCAGCAGCAAAATATTGCTTGACCTCTTGTCCCATGGGGGAGCATCAAGACAGGTTATATTTGTGTGCTAGGGGGTCTTGATTCATAGTCCCTCATTATTTAAAGCTTAGTTTCCCACCCATACTGCCACAAATGGAGAAAGTCTCAACTGCTGAGTAATGGAAACACCAAATTCCAGCTAATTTGCTGGTTAAGACGCACCAGAGCATGAGATTAACACAATATTTTGCCTTTCTCTCTGTTGAAATGCACCTACTTGCTGAAGGAGTCCTGCAAAGCCAGTACAGCTGATGTATGTGAAGGATCAAATAAACCCCATGATCCTATGCTCCTCTCCCACATCATCATAATTTAACCTAGTCCTGAAAACTTTATTCCTCCAGGTGGGAATACCTGAGGAGTCAACCCAAGGGAAGTCCAAACCCAGCGTGGGTTTCCCTAGAAAAGGGAAAATATAAAAATCAATGGGGATTAAAGGCTTGTGGGGTGGCTGAAGGAGAAGATCAAATGCAAACAGAACATTCAACATCAGCTGATGTTTTAGTAACACAGTGGAAGTTCCCCTCCATTTCCCTGCCAACTGAGCTTAAAAAGTATTTCTGCATTGGGAACCTCCAATGGTGCTGTTGTAAAGATGGATGGTGCTCAGTGCAGGAGATGAAGAAAGAGGCAAGGGAGGGTGGGATTTATCTCATATTCCAGCCACCCAAAAGTTATATATCTAATCTTAACCAGTCATCTAGTCTGCTCCACAAGGACAGGAAACTGTCATGTTGATTCAAATCTTTGGTTGTATCTTCAAGAGTATCTTCCTTGCAAACCAACTCATTTCAGGCTGAAAATCCATTACATTGCAATTTTCACTGAGTTTCAAGCTGGATGGGATTTAATCTGAAATCTCTGGAATAAAGGATTGCTTCCTTAGGCTTTTCAGCCATGTAGGCACCATCTATTATATCAGTTATCAGGTTTTGACATTTCAGAATCCGTGCAAGATAGTTCAAATTTGTGTTTTGTTGCTCTGCATGCTGCTGAAGTAATTAAAAATGGAAAATGCTCAGAAGCATTTTGCTGGTAATGGTACTTTAAACATAAAAGCTCTCCTTAATCTTTGTTGAAACTATTTGGTTTTGCACTGATATAAATTACTTGTTCAGCACCAGAGTAATTTTTGGTTTAATATAACACTGGAGAGAGAACAATGCATTTAACAATGTATTTATTTTTTCCTTAGAATTTATTTTCTTTCAGTCAGATCTCTAGGTAATTCTGTTTATTTTTCAATTCCCAGCATTGGTAAGAAACCTGTAATGTTTTGATCTTTCAAATATTCTTCACAAAATGCTCCAAGGTCTTTATCTGACAGATAAATCTGCTCTTCTGTTTTATTATTTGTTCAGGCAGAGTTATTCCAAACTAAGAACTTAAACATTGTGCTCCTCACCACAAATTTAAGCTGAAAGAGAAAGGCAAAACTCAGTTTTTCCTTATTGGGTGAGGAGGTTATTTTCCTTATTATTATGTCGCAATAAAAATCTAAAATAGAAAATGAATTAAAAATATATGATCCATTAAATGTAACTTCACTGTCTGTTTTCAAGTATTCTGACAATTTTCCAACATCATTCCATTTTAAATAACAGCTCATTAAAACAAAGCCATAAGAATGTTATCAGCTGATTTCTAAAGAACAGTGATTTAGGAGATCTGGCTCCTACTGCTAGATATAATCCAAGTTTGGGAAAGACACTTGGCATCTCTGAATCTTGCCAGAGTTTCATAGAAGGATGTTGAAGAACTCCAGCCTGGACCAGTGCCTGCCTTCCAGCATCAGCAGCTCTCAGTCACTGGAAATGCTGAAGGACTACCCTTGACAGATGAACAGCAATAAATCATAGTGCAGGGATGCTCAGATTTTAAGGATAGGGATCACATTTCACCGAGTATCTTTCCATCAAGCCAAGAGATTCGTCTGTGAATATACAGTAGCAGGCAGTCTTGATCTGACATCTTTCAGAAGTGAAGCATCCACACTGTGGTAATCACAGTCATACCTTCATTATTATCCTGGCTTTCCTTTATGTTCCTCTCAGGTTGCCCATATTCAGGTGTCTGGGTCTGGACTTGAATCCCAATCCTTCTCTTCACATTTGCTCCTCATCAAAGACTCAGAGAATCACAGAATGATGGAATGATTTGTTTTGGAAAGGACCTTAAATATCACCTAGATCCAACCCCTGCTATGGGCAGGAACACCTTCCACCCATCCCAGGGTGCTCCAAGCCCAGTCCAGCCTGGACACTTCCAGGGATGGGGCAGCCACAGCTTCTCTGTGCAGCCTGTGCCAGGGCCTTACCACTCTCACAGTTAAGAATTTCTTTCTAACATCTACTCCTACCCTCCTCTGTGTCAATTTAAAGCCCTTGCCTCTTGTCCTGTCATTCCAGAGCCCAGTAAATAGTCTCGCTCCTTCTTTATTGCAGGCTCCCTTCAGGCACTGGAAGGCCACAGTCAGGTCACCCCAAAGCCACCTCTTCTTCAGGCTGAACAAACCCAATTCTCTCAGCCTTCAGCAGGGTGACATCTCTCATTCTCTATGCAAATGGGGGCTGTGTGTGATTAATCTGTCACACAGTTTTCCATCAGCCTTCACATAATTCTCAAATTAAACACTTTTGCACTATCTCCCATGGTATTTTCTGCAATGAGGTTTCCTCTAATCACCCATGGAGTTACCCCACTGTTTGCCTTGTAATGCTCTGTTCCTGTAGTGGAACCTACAGGTTACCACCAGTGACCTTCCTGTCAAACTCACCAATACTGTCCCATTGCTTCTGCATCAATTTTTGTCTTTTATCTTTTGTTTTATAATTAGATTACAGAGGGGTTTGATTCCTGACTAGACCTTGTTCTTGTGGGCTATTGATAATAACACAAACCCCAGTGTCTGCAAATGTTAATGCTCACAAGTTGTCTCTGGTTGGCAAAACTTCCATGAGAGCTGGAGGTCAGGTCAGCCCAGCCTTCCCATTACAGACATTGTTGGAGTGAGATGCCAATTGTCAGGGACACACACAGAGAATTGAATTTTCAAGATGTGACCTGTGCTTAGCCCTAAATGCAGAATGAGAATTCAGGGTGTAGCCTAGACACTGGTACAGGAAATCCAGGAACAACATTCTGAGGTTTTCATAGCAAAAATCCACAGTGCCTTTGAGTTGCAGTGATGACAGGAGTACAGCTCTTGCAAGACAGAGCACATTACTGGAGAGTTGAAATCTCCATTCCTCTCCCATCTTCCTTTTGCAATAAGGAACTGCAAGCATATTTTTGGGAGGAAAGGGATAATTTGGTTAAGGGCATAAGATTGATAAACTCCGCCCCTTATGAAAATATCCTGTGACTTTTAATAACCATTAAACCCCCAAAGGATCTAATTTCTCAGGATTTAACTCAGAGGACTTGTTCTGCCTGTAGTAAATGGCCAAGCACTCAATAGATCTGCATTAGCTTGGTAATGATCCTTCTGGCATTTGAAATTATGGCTAGACTGATCTGTGGCATATGGCTTAAGCTGCTAAGCCATTGCCTGTTGTCTCTGTTTTTCATTTGACTTGGTAGCTTCCTGAGGTCCTGAATTCATCCTTGAGGATAATGCAAGCTTTTCCTGGCACTGAGTGAGCTGTCACGACTTACCTACGTGATATTTAAGAAGGGTAAAGAAGGATTTCTCTAAATGCCTGACTTAACCCAACCAAAGTTTGACCCATCACATGATATTTCTGTCATTTTTGGGTGCATGGTTTAGTTATTTGCACATTGCTGACTGTTTTCTTTGGAAAGTTTCAGATATAGGAAAAGAGCCAATCTTTAGCCCAAGGTTAACATAAACAACAAACAAGGATAGTCCTAGTACCTGTCTAGAAGCAGCCTGGTGACTGATTTTGCACTGGTTTTGATAGTAATTTAAAAAATTAACTTAAGCAAATGTTGACGTGAGAAAGAAAAAACCCCAGCCTTTTTACAAAAATAAACTGTCATGCACTGCTTTAAAATAGTTATTTTGTATTGACTGCACTAAATTGGGTTGAAGGACAGGAAAGTGGGTCTGGCCTCTGCTAAAATGGTTGATAGCATATACTTGTTGTCAGGGGGGAGGAAGCAAAGTTAATTCTCTTCACAGCTCTAGCATTCAAGTGTTTCCTCCTAGGCAGTGACATGATGCTCCAGAGATCTTGATGGCACTTGAGTGACAGGGCACCAGTTTACTGCCTGCACTGCCCTCCTGTACAGCATCACCTCACGTTCATGGGCTGCAGCAGGAGAACCTTGCACCTTTCTTTCATTAGCAGAGGTGTTGCTAGAATTCTCAGGGGCCGAGCAGCTCAGCAGCCAGATTTGCTGTCTGCCAGGAATTGGGGCCTCCTATGCATCCTCCAAAATCCCCTGACTCCAGTACATTGTCCCTCTCCGGGTCATCCTACAAGGCAGCTACTGGGGTGGGTCAGTGCCTCTAAATCAGTCATTTTTCTGCTCATCACAGCAGTGATCATTTCAGCAGGGATGTGTCATTAATCACACTGCGGGCCAAAGAAATCCTGGTGAGGAGAGGGAAATCTTCCCAGGGTCACTCCTGTAAATCACAGCACCCTTCTTCTCCCCTGGGAAAGGCACAGCCTGGCTGTGCATCCCACAGGCTGCAAAGCCTCCTCTGCTGGCAGAGCAGCCCTGCTCAGCACTGCTCAGCAGCTCGTGGCAGCCCCTCACAGTAGCTTTATCAGTCACACAACCCGCACGCTGGTGCAGATGTTGTTTGCAGAACCCTGGAGACGATGCCAGCCAGACACTTGGCACCAAGGCCCAATCTGGGAGATGAGGAGCTTTCGAGGCTCATTCCTAACATTCATTATTTTCATATTTAATAAGAAAACTGATGAGACACATCAGGGGGATTGGTCAGTCAGCTAGCATGGAAACTATTAGTGCAGAAAAAATGAATAGCCTGGCAGTTAAATGTCTGCAGTGCCCACACACTCTTTGGAAGAAACTTAGGGTTATTCATCTGAATTTATCTCATGGTCCCTGGGTATCAGAGCAGTGGTTGAAAGTGGCTGAAACTTTTTGCACTGCTTGTTGCTCCATTTGGGTTCTCTGTGATGAACAGTGAGAGTGTTTAGGGCAGAGTTGTCCCAAGTCTAAAATCCAGCAGGCAGATCTCAGAGAATTTTCAGAAACACTTGTGTGACACAGGGTGTTTCCCTGGGTGCAGACCCTCTGGACATCAGTTTCCAAGTGACATCTTCAAGGGGCATCCAGGAGATGACTGGTTTTAGAAAGTCATTTAGATATAGAGGGTCCTGGAAATCTTTCTTTACAAATACTACTTTCCATAGTCACTGTCAGTCACTTTCTAGCAGCGACACCAAGAAGAGCCTTTGAAATTTTAAAATAAGAAAAGACTCAGTAACAGTGGATCCTTTCTCTTGGACTGCTACTTGCACACAAGCCCCAGTTTCAGACAATAAGAAACTCTCAGGTTCATCTTTCATTTTCCTGTATGGTTTTTTTTGTTAGTTTTGGTTGGTTTTTTCTTTTTTTTTTCCACTGCCTACACCTCTTGGGCTGTATCTACATCAGTAAATGAAATGGGCCATCACACACTGCCCCTGAAAACAAATGGAATGGCTTGTTTCACTAGGATTAAAATTCCTACCTGAAACATGATCACCTCATCTGTGTTTTGCTGACTGAGAACCATCCCTGGCTCTTGCTGCTGCCCACTGAGTCATGCTCAGGTGTGATTTGGAGAGAGTTGCCAGCCACAAGCCAATACACACCTGAGACCGGCAAACATCAGCTCAGGACAATCACCCCCTGTCCCCTTTCCAGTCACCAGCACAGATGGGTAGATCTGTGGGTCTGCAACACAATTCATCAGTTCAACACCAGTAAGACCAGTGGGTATTGAAGAGATTTGCACTTGTGTTCATGAAAATAAAATTTTCCTCAAACTCTTAGGATGTGATGAGTCACCCTCTCAAAGTTGCTTCCTCCATCCAGAGACTGTAGGAGGAGCTCAGATCACAAGTTTCCACAGGTTGCCTGGCTTTTGGGTGGCAAGAATTTAGTGAAAATCCCATGCTAAAGGATAAAGGGCTTCCTCCATTTTTTAATCTGAATGATATTAAAACCAACTTCTACTTTGCAGGGAATGAAGAAGTTCTACTTAGAACATATGCAGTTCACTTCTTTCCTGTGAAGTTGCCATATGGCAGGGGAGTGATGGGAAGAAGAAAAATATTGACAGTGATGATATATCTTATTACAGAGCATACGGACCAAATTTTCCTCTCAGTTACACTAGTGAAAATCTGGAGTGAACAGCCTTGTCTTGATAGGAAAATCAGATCAGTCAGTGGATATACAAAGCCAATTATGAGAATGAAACAAAAGCAAACTTGGGAAACATTATGGTATAGTAAAGAAGACATGTGGTAGGATGCCAGAAGACAGGAAGTCATTGAGCCCAGCACGCTTACTCTTCCTTTGAAAAAAATCATCCCATCTACAGTAACCACAAGTGGTCAGGATCTTGTTTTATGCCTGAACTTGGCAAACTGAATGAAAGCTGCCCAAAAACATCTGTTCTGGGTTCCAAACATTTATATAGCCCTTTGTTAGAGTACCAAAGATGGCATCGCATCAGTGGAAGGGAAGCCCTGCAGAAGAAAGCAGCTCAACGATGCTTGAGGGAAAAGTCCAAGATTAACCCAGGACCTGCAATGTTTTACACACCAATAACTATCACTTATTTCTTGCTGAACACCCAGCTGATTAAAACTTCAAACTGTATTTGAAAGACAAAACCAGAAACTAGTCCAAGGAGAGAGAGCATGGGTGCACTCCTATTCCATATTATTTAGAATTTAGTATTCTGTTCAAAATTATTTAGGAATACATAGTGGGCAACTTAACAGCAAAAGATGTAGCAATAGTCCTGTTTCTCTATAACATTAAAGAGACATAAAGGCAAATACATAGCTGAGAAGACTTCTGGAAATATAATGTATATTTAGCAAATAATAGTTGAGTTATCTGAAACTTAGTTTTGCAACCAGCTAGCGAAAGGACTGTTTGATTTTTAGGATTTTTTCCAGACTGTGTAAGATAATCAGAAAGGTACAGACTTTTTGGACTGAAATGGCAGGATGACACCATTTATGTAAACTAGAAGAGGTAAACAGTGCATGAAACGCAGCCAGACAAATTGAAAAAAATTAAAACGGAAGTCAAATTACCATCTGTAATTCAGCACACAAAAGAGTTAAACAGCAATTTGATAAATATTTTTTTTTTTGGAGGCCTCTGAATACTGAATTCCTGCAAACAAGTTCAAAGACAAACTATAGCCAACTCAATGTCCACAGTTTCTTTGGAGCCAGCATGGAACATTTGGCCAGAAAAAAACCAGTGCCAACTACCCAGTGCAAAGCCTATACTTTAATTTGCAAAATCAAAAAGCTGTGATTTATACCTCTGAAAGGAAGAAGTTAAAAAAAAAAAAAAAGGATCTAACAGTACATTCTGTGTAGGTTTATTATTTTGCCAACAGTTTGTGGGTTGGATGATGAGGTACGTTCCTGAAGATTACACATCACCATTTTTTTAAACAAACAAAACAGCAGGCAAGATCAAAATTCCCCTAAAGCAGAGGCAGTCCTTGTGAAAGTTCAAGGCTTTTGTGGCTCTCCCTCAGCTCCTTTTTTTTAAAAAAAAATGAAATTCATCAACGAAGAACATTAATCAGCTTTGGCTCACAGGCAGCATTTTTGCTTCCAGTTGTGGACAATTAGAGGCACAGTGTCAACTGGTCTTTTATTAGGTTGTGTAAAGCTCTGTGGATACACACTGCTTTTTTGTGACAACAAAAAATACTCATGAAGAATGGGACTGTAACATGTAGACATGTCCTGGTTTCTTCGCCTTTTAAACCAGTTTCCTAGTTCAGAGGAAAAGGTGTAGAATATATGGGCACTGGAAGTAAGAAGTGTGGTTCCACTGACAAAACCAACAGACATCTGAAAATCGAGTGGAGTCAACGGTGTGTTGTTAATTAATGTGTTCAAACTTGGTAGCAAGGCTAAGGGAAGGGTGTGTTGGTCTCCACAAATATTAACTGATGAAATTTAAAATTAAGATTTATTACACTATTGCCATCACAAGCTTGTCCAACAGGATTTCTTCTGGATTCCTAAACTATCAAAACTACCTTAGTGCTGGTCTTTACTAAGTGATCCATAAATCTCTTCATGATCAAGCCTCAAGACATCATTCAAATTTTGGCCAGATGTTATGGTTAAAAATGGGATGTTTTTTTCTCAGAGAGAAATCTTTTTTGGTTATGACTTCCCCTAGCCACCAAAGGTCTGTTCTAAGGCTGCAAATTAAAAGTCCCAATAAATATGTTATCATTGTGCAATAAAATAGCTCTGCCAAAAAGACAAAAAAAACCCCAAAAAAAACCAATCCAACAAAACAAAAAAGCAGCATATGAAATCCCAAGGGATGTCATTCCTTAGCCTAAAAAATATCACTTCTTGATGAGAAAAAAGGCAGTCATGAGCTGCACATTGTTAGATTATTCTTCTAGGTTTCTTGGCAGTCAGTCCGGAAAATCTATTTCTTCAGTGTAAATATATATATATAATCTTAGTTAGAACAACATAAATTAGGGAAGAAAAAAACCCCAACACAGCAATTCCAGATATCTGTCCTAGTGCTAGGCATAGTCTGCCAAACCCTAAAATGCATATGGGACTTGAAAATACCACTACACAATTGTCAATCTCTTCCTGAGATGTGGTTGCCCATTAATAAATAAATCAATTTTGTTTGTAAACTTCATCTCTTTTGGCAATACCAAGCACTGAAGGCACTGAGGAAATATAAAGGTACTTTTGTCAAGGTTTAACTCAGTATCAATGAAGATGCATCCTTATTAAAATCTCAGCCCTGCTCATGGTATTTCTCTGTTAAGCCTCATACTTCATGAATCATTGCTATAACTCTCAAGTTGGTTTCCACAAGGACTCTCTTCTTTAATATTTTTTTTGTTCCTAAAAAAATGGTAGCATTTCAACTTCTGCTTCCTGGGGAAGGATTTTGAAAAAGTATTATGAAGACAGAAGATGTTCCATGAGCTTCTAAAGTGTAGGTAGCAAGAGTATTTATTATTATGCTGGGAGAGAGACAACAGGTATATAAAAAGTGATTCACAAGGACAAAAACCAATCTGTTATTCAGTGGAAGGAGGAAAAGATACCTTCCATAGACACATCATGCCATTTTTTATTTTTGCATGTCTTCTCCATTTTCTTTGGGTGGGATACCAGACGAGGTA
This sequence comes from Urocynchramus pylzowi, assembly GCA_013397555.1. Lineage (NCBI taxonomy): Eukaryota > Metazoa > Chordata > Aves > Passeriformes > Fringillidae > Urocynchramus > Urocynchramus pylzowi. The sequence continues at coordinate 101,498 of VZRH01000931.1, forward strand.
AATGCAGTACAGCAATTATTAGGTTCATCTAAAAGATGGTAATTAAATATAACAGAAAAGTGTAGCACACCAAGATGATGTATGCTTATAGAAATGCATGTGGCTGACCCATCTTCATGACAACTGGATTCTTCTTTTTTGTGTGAATTTCACCAACTGCATCTTCTGCCTTCATTTCTTTTCTTCTTTTTTTTTTTTTTTCCTATTCAATTTTGTATTGCTTTCTGGGCTCTTTTAAACCAATATTATGCCCCACTGACAAATTTTCCTATAGGAATGTGATAGCCATCAAGAGAACAATATCATTTGGATGAAATAAGATTCCCAAAGGAGTCTCTTAAGAGCTAGAAATCCTATAAACCTCCTACTGAAAGGTAACCCAACTTGTGATTTTGTCTTTTAAAGTAAAATATTAGGGATGCTTTATAGATTTGAAGCATTTTTTATTATGGGAAAGAAAGGATCACTGTCTTCTTAGGCTATCAATATATATTTGTGAGGCAGCAATAATTCTTCCAGCGAATTTCATGTTTCCATTGAAATGTCTTCACTTTTTTTGAGCAAAGCAAGAATTTCAGAATGATACAATGTGGATGAGATCTAAAAATAAAGTCTCTTGGCAATTGTGTTAAAATAAGTATTGCTACTAGCTTGATGTAAATAGGAGGAGAACCATTTCCTAAAAATTACCTCTATTGCCTCTGGGCATAATCACACAGGTGGAGAAATGGCACCTGCTCTTTAAGCCATTTATCATTTCTGTGGGGAAGAAAAAAAAATCACTGGAGAGCACATCCTTATCTGCAGGGAAGAGGTCAGTACTGCTCTATTCCTGTCTTTGGAATGCCTGCATAGCTATTTGGGTGATGGTGCAATAAGAATTATTATAAATAAGAATGATGACACTCATGGACACTGATGCATTTAAGTCTGTTGCAATTAGCTGCCTCTCGCTCTGACACCAAACTTCTGGCATTAGACCTCCCTGCACCTTGGTTCATCCACCTGTGAAATGAGGGGAAAGATACTGACCTCTCTTGCAAAACTAGTCTGAGATTTACTGCTGAAAAGCACCTACCTACAAATTAGGCAGAATATTTAATAGCATATGTAACAAGAGCACAAACTCCACTGGCTTGTAAATTCTCATCTGGGAGACGCACTCTTGTGACATTCACTCCTGTCTGAACTCGACTGGAAGTGGTCATTTTACCTGAAACTGACAGAGAGTTTAAAATTTTAAAAACAAGGGCCAGCCAGAAATGCTGGGATTCCTCTTGCACACTGTCAGGAGTAAAAAAAAAATCTGGCAAAGCCATGTTACACTCAAGAAAAGAGGTGTCCTTGGTGCAAGAGATCTACTGGTAGGTAGGATCACTCCAGCCATCTGGATGGCCCTTCAGCCACCTCCTCCTGAGGCCATTTCTTCCTGATAACAGTGGAGTGACAGCATCCCCTGGGTCTTTAGTGACATCCCCTGCAGTTATACAGTTTAGTTGCAGGTGCTCACCCTCCTGTCTTTACCCTGTAGCCTTTACCTGTGTTTCATATAGCAGTGGAGGCAAAGTGCTTGATGAGTAAGTTAATAATATTTTTTCATTAAGAATTTACATATAGGTGGAATATGACTGGGAACCTAATGAGCTACTTTGTAATTTGATGAAATGGTGTGACCTGCCAAGGGACTTAGCCCAAGGAGTTTTGTGTGCTAATCTGATGCTAAGCACAAGGAGGACTTCAGGGATACCAGCTTCTCCTGGGTGTCTTGCCCACTGTTGCCACTGCATGGCTATAATTAACATCAATCATGCCCCAGAAATGGAAGACCAAAAGCTACCTGGGGGACTACAGTGATGAGAATGAGAACCTGTGCTAGCCAACACTGCCACTGGGGAGTAATTAGGTCCTCTGCAAATCCTAGTAGGAGTCTCATATCTCCAGCTACGTTCTGGCACATCTTGCTTAAACACTGAGTACGAGCTGACTGAGGACTCACTGGAGATGGTTTAATACTGAGAGTTAATAAAAAGAGGAGAGCTGCCAGCACTTTGGACTGCATTCTTGGAGTGAGAATTAATCCCTCTTCCCTGTAATATTTTAACTAGTGTGAATACATCAATACCATCCACATTTTAAGTATCCTGCCTCATGATTCATGATGAATCAGAGGATGCAGCCGCCCTGTGCTCTGCTCAAGTAGGGTGTGAAAGTGAAGTAGAAAGTGTCATGAAGTCATAGTAGTACACTTGGTTTGTAAACCCCATCTCATTCCCTATGTTTCAAAGCCTTACCAGTATTAATTAATTAAAACCTTGCCACAGCTCTATGAGTGGGGCAAGGAGTGTTATCTCATTCTATCAGCCAGTGAAGGTGGAGACCCTGGAGGCCACATTGAGACTGTCTGCTTTAGGCACTCAGTTTATTCATTGCAACATCTAAAACAAAATAGGTGCTTGGCTCCAGCAGAGTGATTCAGATCTCTTAGGGCAGGTGCCTGTGCAAACCATACAGGCAAGGCAATGACAGATGCCTCTGAAGTAGGACCCAAGTGATGTTCACACGTTTCTCCATCAACAGAACAGAGAGCTGTAGGCCCTTCATGGGATGATTTAATGTGGTTACATGCAGCCACTCCAGGCATAAGCACTAGGAAGTATTATTCTCACAAGTGTGGCTGGGTAATTGCTTTATTCAAGGCTCAACAGTGCGCAAACCTGCTTATGTGGGAATCAAAATATAAATTCCCCTCTGAAGGGCAAGCACCTGGGTTGTGGGATAAGTGGGAGGAAGCACAAGATAGTAATGATTTGAGCACTTATCCTGAAAATTGTCATGTAGAGATCTAGGCTGTCCAGAACAAGGGGGTCTGGCCCCAGCACTTCCCATTGCCCCAGTTATTCCAGGAGACAGGTAAGACTGGAGTGGAGGCACTAAGGTCAATCACTTAACAACCAGCAGTGTAGGATGCAGAAACTAGAGAGATCAACCCAGTAAACAGGGAGGTCTTTTGCTTGTAAAGCTTCTATTGCAGAGCTCTATCAGATAAATGGCATGAATTGAGTTAGCAGGGGAACAGGCCTTCCCTGGTGACCCAGACTTAGCTGCCACTTAGGAACACCTGGGTGCTTCCACACTGCCAGACTGACATGTCTGGCATGTCTCCTGTATCCTGGTACCCAGGTCCTCCACACTCTGCAGTTATTAGCTGGCCATTAGGGAGCTATTTTTTCCATCTGAGAGGAAAGCTGGGTATGGCAAAGCTGACCTGTGTGGTGCAGGTTCGGTTGCAGGCACAGCCTGGACAAGCACCACACAGCTTTGTCTCTTTACCTGGTGCAATATTGCAGAGCTAGCCTGAAGCCTCAAACCCCAATAAACCCTCCTATCACTCCCCAGGGCACACAGAAAGCACATGGCTGCAGAAAAACAAAAGATTTTGGCATCTGTACTAGGAAACAAACAAACAAACAAAACCCAAACACAAACCCCCAAACCTACAAACCCAGGAACACTTAGAATTTTGCACCAGGTCTACAGGGAGATGTTGTCCAGCGGAGATCAGGATCAAGGGTTGTGCAGTGTGGATGATCTGCCAGCTCCAGCTGATAGCAGCTCTTCGCTGTGTGAACACAAACTAGCCTGCATCAAGCAGTTCAGAGACTGTCTTTCTGCTTTGGACCACATAAAGAGTATGAACATGCTGCAAATTTCTCTTGCTGAAGTGTTTTGTGCTAGCTCGATGTCACCTGAAAGTGGTGGGTTTGGTCAAACTGTGGCTTAATGAGGTGGGCCCTTTTCCACAGCTTGGGAGATACTGGCAGCCTCTTACCCACTTGTGAGTCATGATGGACTGTCACAGGCTGTCAGTCACTGAACATGAATGAAACCATATGCTTTTGTCTTTATGTTCCTCTCAGGTCTAACACACACTGTCCAGATTTACATGTAACACTCAGTTTCTCTGGGAGGTAGGTTCCTCTTTAGATGAAACAGACTGAGCCATTCCCTGGGACTTAGACACTTCTAGTTCATTCTCATGGGGACTTAAGTTGACTCATGAATGGTCTAAATCACATTCACTGACTTCTTCAAGCTATTCAGTATCTCAGGAACAGAGCTGAGAAAAAGACTCCTGAGTTCTGAACCTGGGCTTGAGCCTGGTTTATTACCATTTTTACCTGCTAGGGGTTTCTTTGATCTCAGCAAGACTCTTCTCTGATTAGCAGCAGAGAAGGAGAATTTGGGTTAATGCATGCTCTACCCACTCTTTAACATAAGAGTGGCTCCTATTAGCTCTTTAGCAGTTTGTCTTTTTGTGCAAGAACTTGCACAGCTGACTTGGCTAAACTTTTAATGGGTGCGCTTCTCATGTGGGAGGAAATGTTAAGCACTGATTATTGTTACTTAGAATTACACACCCAAATGCCATAACTCCATCCAGAGTTCCCAGGCTACACTACTATATCACAAATAAGATCTTCCTCACTGCCTAAAGTAATGTCATGATGCAGTGTAGGAGCCAAGGAATGCTGGGTTTGCAAAACACACGCATTGCTTCAGATTGCAATGAATTCATTTAAGAGGAGATCAGGCAGCAAACCATTAATTTCAGCACAATATATTTCCCTGCTCTTCTTATTTACTGAGATGTTGTCTCAGCAGATCAAATCAATGAAATTACAGCAGTGCACTGACAGCAGCTGATATCTGCCTAGTATCTTGGGGAGGCATCCCTTTATCAATTGCTTCCAGCTTTTGCCTGACACATCTCACTGTTTTGTCTGTTCTGCTGGAAATAGGAAAGTTAAAGTTTTCCAGTGTAACTGGCTGAGTCAGAAGCTCCTGTGGGCAGCCAAAGCACAGGCACACATATTGACTGCCCTGGCACAGTGAAGCCAGCCCCACTGTGCCAGAGGAGGTGTGCTGCTCTCCCTGGGTGCACTCCTGGAGGCCACGTGTAGGGCGTACACGACTCCACCCTCAGCTGAGGTGGGAAACTTGTTCAAAGTGGTTTTGAGGTTTTGTTAAGAAGCAAAACAGGAAATCTGCATGAATTTGGAGTTTAACTATATTTTTAAAACTTGTTGCTCTCCCAGACTTTTTTTTTGATATAAAAATTCAATAAATATCTGGATGACAAACTTTCTGCAGCTGACCTTGTCCCGAGTTTTTACTGGTGCAGATGAGACTTCAGGCAGCAAAAATACCCTGCAGTTGTCCAGGGATTTTTTTTTTTCTTTCCTTTTTTTAGCAAACCAAGCAACTCAAAGGCTGTGTCAACTTAAGTGCTCTTTATACCAACTAATCATAGCTGGCACAAAAAACAATGCTGACTATTGCTCCCTTTCCTGCCTACAGTGGAGGCGGGGAAGGCCAGAGACTCAGAACTGTAGTGGCAAGTCTGTGCCATCTGGAGAAATTTTGTATCCTCAGCTCAGCTGCTTGGGACTGAATTCCCTCAAAAAATCTGTGAAGAGGACAACACCAGAGGGGTAAAAAGCACCAGAATAAGCCTTCCTTAGCCAACAGGTTGGCCCACATACCCAGTACCACTGCCACTACTTAGTACATCTGGTGCCCCTGTCACTTCCTTCTTCAACTTTCCCTCTGTTAGCTATGAAAACCATAAGAGCTGGTTTAATAGCCTACAGTAGTGTGGGCCCTCCCCAGCCCTGAGAAAGCTATGGTGAAACCACCACGTTTCCCCATGAGATGGGGATGGGAATGTTACTACTGCTGACCTCAATGTAGGACCTAATCACAATAAAAAAACTCCATCAGCAGCACCACAAGCTACTGAGCTTTGTGGTACATTGCTGATTCACATTCTGTGACACTCTTTGCTGAGCAAACTCTACCCAGGTGTCTCCACAAATGTGTTCTCTGTTCTGTGTAAGTCTGAGTTTGGGTCAGATTCTCTGAGGAGATAGTCTGTTGTCATTCACAAGCAACTAAGACAAGTGAGTTACTCGGTGTGACCCAAATTGGTTGAGCTGTATTTTGCAGCTGGGATCCCAACAAGCTCCTCACAGCTTTCTCCCAGTTCATTTAAGCTGCCTCTGTCTGCTGCATAAGGCACAGGCAACGCTTTCGCTGCCGCTCCAGCATCACTCTGATGTCAGCACTTTGATTTGATTTTCTGTCACTGTTCTTACAGATTAAATTTCAACCAGTGACCCACAGCTTGATAGCTCATTAGCAAATCCCTTGGAGCCATCCAGTCCTGCCCTTCCTTGACAGTTAACTCTGCATTGCACATAGTCCTGAAGCCTCCTGAAGGCTGCACTGCACCATGAGAAAGCTTGGTCAGACTCAGTGCAGCTGCAAAAGCCTATGGGGATCTATGCCCAGGTGCATGTTTTCAATGACAAATCACTAAGGATTCTTATTATGTGTCCTTGGGTCTTTTCAAGTCTTTGAGGTTGTATAAAGACTGCTCCATGGACAGTCAAAGCTTTTCTTTCCCATCCCTCCCCACAGCCCTTTATCTACAGGGGAATTATTCTGACTTCCTTCTTGCTGAGACCTTAAATCAGGACATTCTTTCTCCTTATGTTGTTCAACATCATTATTGCAATCAGGCAGACTGAGTGCTTTTAAGTTTTCTCTTGCTGTGACACATGGATATAAAACTTCTGGAAGGCAGTGGGAATGGAGAAGCAGCCTTAGATCCTGTCCTGGAGGTCAGGCCCCAAGTCTCAGTTTTGCAGCTGAGTAGGTCAGGATGCAGGTTGCTCTGAGTGCATCAGGATCCCTCTCATTGACAGGTGCCTTAAGTTCAGATTTCCCTGTTCCCAGCTTTGAGTCACAGTGATCATCAGGTTTGTAGCAACGGTGCAGACAGGGTTCTGTTTTACCTCCTCCATGCATCCAAACAGACCTCTTGCCTTGCCCCTACACTATTGGTGCCAAGAGATAGCATTGTGTACAGTCCAGAGCTAAAGCAAACAGGCTTCCCTCTAACTCTACAAGTACCCACGCTGGCACCATGAAAGTCTTAACAGACCCACTCCCTCTAAGCTAAGAAAATCTCACAAATGTTGAACCAAGGCTGTTTTCAGCACCGGGCAGGTTGCAAACAGACAGAAGGACCCTGGCATGCCCAGTGTCCTGCTCTGGTGTGCCACTGAAGCTGTGGATGGAACTTTCCAGCCCCACGCTGTCCTTTTGCCTCAGCAGATACTCCACTCCTGAAGTCAGCCTCCCTAATTTCAATGGGGAGACGCTTGATTTATGCTGGGCCGAGATGAGAATCTGGCCGTGGTTCTTTATCGCCTTTTAAAGCCAAGAGCCCAGCAGAGGCCAATTGTGTCTGACGTGAAGCAGCTGCACACCCAACGTGGAATCTGCACAACTTCATAAACTAGCAGTGGTCTGAATAAAAACTTCAAACAAGACGTTCTGGCATTGGCCAGAGAGAGTGAAGATAAATAGCTGGGAGACGCCAAGTTGTGAAGGAAGAGCTGCTTGACTGTTGGACAGAGAGCAAAGTAAGAAGCAGGAATTAGGCAGGGTGCTGGGAGGCTTGTAACACTCCCAAAAAGCAAAAGGGTCACAGAATTTAATTTGATTAATTCATCGCTGGTCTAAAGGACCAGCTTTGTACTGAGCCTCAGGCAGTGCAATAAACATACAATCATTAAGAGAGGAAATAAAAGTTAGGTCAGGTGATAAATGGTCCTGCTTCCTCTCCCACTCCAGCTTCCCTCCTGTTTCTTCTCTCCTTGGTCAGTGCAAACATTGGAAGCAACACAGTAAATCAAGAGGTAGCCTTGAAACAACAACAACAATGACAAAACTCACTGTATTTAAATTGCCTTAGTCAAAACACTTTCAAGGAAAGCTTTGGTTCACTTTCCCCATCAGCAACATGCCCCTTTAGAATGCACCATAGGCAGAAAGGAGCAATATTCATGCTGGCTTGCTCTCCTATCCACAGGACTGATAGAAAACCTAGTGGAAAACAAGAAGGACATTTATTCTAAAGGGGCCAGATAATGCTTCTGGAAGTCCTTTCAGTAGTTTGGGTTTGCTTGGTCTGTTTGTTTTCCTAAACATTCAGACTCTAAGCAGCTGTTTTGATGAATATAAATGTACTTACAAATAATGGGGGTTTTTTTTAAAGCTCTGATGGTAACTTTTATGGGCCAGATGGCACAAACACTCACCCTGTAACTGTACAGTACTTGTCCCTCATCACAGGACACAGTGGGAGGGAGAAAAATCCTACTAAAATTGGAGCTTGGAAAACTTTTGCATGGAAGCCATGTAGGAGCCTGGAGTGCCTGAGGAAACCCCAGCAGAGGCAGAGCTGGGGAAATGGAGTGTGATTAATAGCCCATACATCCTCAGCCAGTGAAGTTCTTACCTGGCTCTTCTCCCATCCACTTCAAGCACTGCCATGGGTCTAACACTGCATTCACTGAGCATTGGTGAGTATCAGAGCTCACTGTGGCACTGTATGGCAGGAAACTGCTTTTACCCTTCACCCACTCAAACACTGAGGTTAACTGCAATTAGGACATTTTTTCCTGCAGTTACACGAGAAAACTAAGATGGGCCTGAAAAACCTAGACCACACATCAGTCTGTCTCTGAATTTATGCACACAGTGCCATACAAAACACAGGTCCTGTTGAGTCAAATCCTTTTTATTTGAAGAAAGCCAGGTGACTTCTTTATGTGTTTTGCTGGGTATCTATTCAACCTCCTGCATCACACGATATTCACTCATCCTCTCTTGTTTCAGCGTGCAAAGGTTCATCCACAAGTATATATACGCAAGACCCAGCCAGAAACAGGCATTCATTTTTTGTCTTTAAGCTGGTTGGGTGATAGAATGTTCATTACACATGAAGTTCATAGAAACAGAGAAGCATTAAAGCTGAAGAAGGCCTCTAAGGCCACCAGGTGCAATCATTCCCCCAGCACTGACAAGGCCCACCACTAAATCACCACTTTTGCATGGTTTTGGAGACTTCCAGGGACAATGACTCCACCACTTCACTGGGCAGCCTGTTCCAATCCTTAACAACATTTTCAGTGGAGAAGTCTTCCCTAATATCCAATCTAAACATCCTCTGGAACAACTTGAGGTAATTTCCTCTTTTCCTATTGTTTTTTAACTGAGAGGAGAACGACCCCCACCTGGCTGCCCCTCCTGTCAGGGAGTTGTGGAGAGCCTAAAGGTCCCCACTGAGCCTCCTTTTCTCCAGGCTGAGCCCTCCCCTCAGCCCCTCCTCATCAGATTTGTGCTCCAGACACTTCTCCAGGTCTGTTGCCTTTCTCTGGACATGTTCCAGCACCCCAACATCCTTCTTGCCATAAGGGATTCAAAACAGTGGGTCAAACTCCATGGTCCTACTGTTTCCACTCTCACTGAAAAAGTGCATTCACTGAAGAATAACAAACCAACATTGTGATTCCAGGCCTATGTAAAATAATAAATTATTTGTGGAAAGTATTATCAAATGAAAAATCAGCAATGTTTAATTAATAAGGCAATTGGCTAACACTATTTACCTACATCTGCCACATACATTTAGAACAAGTATGCTTATCCACTACTGAGATACTGATCCCTTCTCAGCGTAAAACTGTGACTGATCAGGGCTAAAGCTGATACTGATTCCTCCAAGAGTGAAACCAGCTCCGTACAAAACAAGTGAGGAGGAAAGGTCAAGTCAGAAATTCAAGTCAGAAGAAATTCAGCTTGTAGCACTGCTGGACATCGAGGGGGGAAAGCCTGGGAGGCTTGTAGGTAAGTTAAGCATTAATTTATAAAGTCTATTTTTCATGCTAGCTATCCAGCATTCAGAGACTGATGATTACTGCTTTCCTAATAGCTGTATATGATTAACTTTATATTCCTGTAAATATACTATGTGTGGTGTCTGTGCTGTATCTGATAAAGCCAATGCACTTCCTAGCTGATCTTTGAGCCATGATACCCAACACGCAAGCAAGGCAATCTTTGTTCATATAAGCATTGTTTAAATAAAACCAAGAGGCATAAATAATGTGACAGTAAAGTAGCACAGACCTTGATTAGTCTCACTACAAAGAAAAGTAGAAATGTAGCCCTGCATATAGCAACTCTCAACCTCTGCTTCACCTCCAGCAACATCCTGGCCTGCAGTAATTGTAACTAGGACATAATCTGACAGGTTGTACATGCAAATTGCCATCTTATCTATGCATCTTAAAAGGGTAAATGTGCTTTTCCTCATTGTTCCACCTAAGGAAAAAGGTAAGAGACAAACAATCTTGCTTTTTTTTTCAGTGGGACAAGCTATGGCACTGAGACTACTCATCAGCAATGGAAGTCTCTTCTCCAGCATCATGAAACAGGCAGACACATGACAAGGAGATGTGGAGTTTGCCATGAGAGCATCTTTAAAACAGCTCTACTCTCAGTCTCCCCAGCCCAGCTGCAGCACCAATCTGTGACCTCTCCCTGGGTCCCTCACCTGGGGCTTTAGTAACTCCTGAAAAGCAGATGAAAGTCTCAGCCATCCAGCTGTGCACAGTGCCTCAGGTCACACAGTGCCAGAGGGACTCCAAGACTGTTTTGCAAGTGTTTTGAGGTGTACCTCTGACTGTGGGAAGGAAGGAGTCAACTGAGCCAATGCTTGTGCACACAGCTTGACAGCTCAGTCTAGGATGTGCCCAAGTGTCTGTGGCAAGGTGGGATCTGAAACACTTTCTGCTTTTCTATTCTTGCCTATAGGCCAGGCTACTGCTATTGGAATAGTTTTCAGCTAAACAGAAAAGCATTGTTAAATTAGTTTTTATTAATTAGTCTTTCTAAATGCAGGAGGGTTGGATGAGCACAAGAAATTTAGCAAAAATAACAATTTCAGAAAAAGGCACCAGGATGAAACAGTACATGAGGAGTGGGTGGGAAGAGTTATTAACTTGTTATTATGGAAGGAAGGAACACTAGCTTCTCCAGAACAATGGGGTGGAAACAGGCCACTGGGAAATTAGCCTTATGCACTAATACTGCACATTTAGCCCAAAGTGGTCCCAAAAGATGTACATTGGCTCAAAGCTCACAAGATCTGCACTGAAGAATGGCCAGTGCAGGACAAGAAATGGACTTTTGTTGTGACCAACCAAAGTAACTGGTCACACTCCCTTAATGGGTCCATTCACTTCAGGCACAGATCTCCATATCAAATCACAGAACCTTGGAATAGTTTGGTTGGAAGGGACCTTTAAAGGTCATCTATTTCCAAACCACCTGGGTTGAGCTGGGACACCTTCCACTAGCACAAGTACTGAAACCTCAACCCAGTCCGTGAACAATTCCAGGAATGGGGCATCCATAATTTCTCTGGGAAACCTGTGCCAGGCACCTTGCTTTGAGCCAGGACTGCAACCAGCTTCTCCAAAAGGTATGAAGGACAACTCTTCCCTTTATGGCCTATATTTTTCTGGATAGTAAAATCATACCTAGGCTTAAAGATTGTACAACAGGACTGTTTTCTACCATAAGAAGCACCACTATTTTTCACCAAGGAACACCAAACTTCTCAGAAATGGCTGAGCGCTGTCACAACAGAGACAAAAACATAAATTAACAACAATACAATATAATACCTGCAGCTGCACACCACACTGAAACAAATTGTAGTGCCTGAATCACCAAAAAACAATCAAAGGTTCTCTCATCCCTCTCATCACAGATATATCAACTGAGAGTGGGTAGGTTTTGTTATGTATTTTATCTCCATAAGAATGCAATGAAGTTGCAAATGGCAGTACTGAGCACACCAAAATGCCACTGCAGTAGAGATAACACTGAAATTCTGATGTAAATCTAATTTCAGCCTTTATCAGAATATTCAGGATGTATCCTCTTATCTCTGTTATATATTATTTTTAACTTGTGAAAGATTACATATTTTGAAAGGAAAGAGCAATCAGGCCATGGAAGTTGCCTCCTGAGACGGACATACATGTCCTCATAGAGCTTTTTTTTTTTCTTTTACCTTATATTTTTCTGATTAGTCAATCTCCTCAGGGAAATGCAAGGTGAGTTGGGAGGAAGAAGGTGAAGGTTATCATGGAAGAGAGCAATCCTCCCTCTGTGGGAACTGGTTAAATAGTTACGGCTAGACTCGAGTGCAGACCTCTGCTGGGAATCCCAGTGAAGGTCAAAGGCAGAGAGGAAAAAAGCTGCACTGAGATCTTAGGCATTCATAAGCAGACAGATGTTTCTAGGCTTTAATGAGCAGTCTTGGCTCCAGGCCTTTCTTGGCAAAGCTGTTTAGTTTTAGTATTTTTCCTTGTAGTGCAAGGTATGGCTCTGGTTATCTGGCTCTGCTTAGCTAAGTGCTGATGATTTTTCCATCTAAATAATAGTATCACAATGAAGAAATAAATTAATAATCTGAGAGGTGATGGATTAGGTCATAGGGAATGCTGTGCAGTTGTAATCATGAAGAGGAAAAATAAATAAAAATAATAATTTCAGTTTAAAAAAGAGCTAGTTTAAAAAGTTTGAACTGCAAATCTAATGGCACCCCAGGACAAGTTCTAGCCCTCCATCTTACACTTGTATTGTCATGGGGAATAAACTGAAGGAAAATAACATGAAATCGACTTTTTCTTTGCTAATTCCATCTTCAAATCAGTCTGGTGGGGATCATGCCCCTACTTTGGAAACTAATTTGAGTTCAACACTCTTGGGAATTTTGACAGTTTGCTATGCCTTAGTGAAATATATTGAAAATTACAGATTTAGCAAACATCTTCTGTTCAAAGAGCAAAAAGGCTACAAATGCAAAGGCTGTTAACAAACTGTGAAAAATGTGAACTTCCATTAAGAAAAACTTGAAAAATTAGCTTGTTAAACACTTTGAAGCCTTTTAGTCCTATATACCAGGACAGAACTTCCTTAATGAAATAGCCACTGCAGCACTTGGTGGAGAACACTTTTGTTCCATGTCAGGCATGTTGCAACTCTGATGTTCAGAGACTTATTAAATCTCTTTTCCTATATTTTTGGATGTATCATTTTTTGATGTCACAACTGGTCTAATATAATATGATATCATGAATGGGAATGTTTTCTCGGGGTAATCTGTCATTTCAGACTGCTTTTCACTACTGCATTTCACATTCTGGTCTCGGTGAAGGAATTGGAAATGTTTAGGTGGCTTAAGCATGAGCAGTCCTTGGAACTCGATCAGTTACAAGTCAGTAAAAAACTTTAGAGCCTTACATTGGCAAGTTATACAAATTCTCCACTCCTGTGTTTTCAGTTAATTTTCTTTTAATTTTGAAGGCTATCAGCTACTTTTCTTTGAAGCTCTTTTTTTAGCACATCAGAATCCCATCCACCACTCATTGGTTCAGAAAAGCTCACCCTTTCCAGACCTAAGTGTGAAATCTGCTTTGTGATAAATATCTGATGGTTTAGAAGCACTGGGCTTGCTCCCAAGCTAAATTCATTTGTAATGCACCGAAACACCTGCCTCTGTGTCATCACAAAAGCAGCTCCCTATTGTAAAGTACAATTCAGTCTCTCAGGCAAGATTCAGATTCCCTTTTTCCCCACTCTGCAGGAGAGGAACAGATGTCCTTAGCAGCTGAAAGGAGCTTCCTCCCTCTTCATCTACCCAGCTTATATTTCCAAGTCATGAGACCTAAAACTCTTCAGGGTCCACTGGAGAGGGGTTGTTTCCATGACACTGATCCCTTCCCACAGCCACTCAATGCTCAGGATAATTATTTTACATGACACCTGCAGACTGGAAGTGACAGATTTACAGTAGGACTGTACCCAGGATCTCCAAATATTCAGCCCAGTCATCATCATGGTGGATGCCTCTGGATCAGCAGTAGAACACATTAATGGGACACAGACACAGCTTCACACCTTCCCAACTGTTTGGTCAACCCCATCAACAAATGAGTTTTGGGCACTTTATGGGCCAGAACAGAGACTCTCTGCTCTTCTCTCAAACCCTGGACAGTCACTTTGATCATGTGATGTTAGACACTGATTAGAGGGTAGACACCTTGCCAACAGGTATTACAACTGCTGCTGTTGCAGAATGCAATGGTCAGATCTTAGGAAGAAGTGCAACAAGCCATAAGAGATAGGCGAAGGCAAGACAAATATTTCTAAAAGTGCTGTGTAATAACTCGAAGACTTGTAAAACTTTGGGCTTAAGATGTGGCCAGCTTTCTTGTTGATCTCCCCTAAGTTTGAATGAAGAATGACAGTCAGTTACAAAAGCCAGGAAAGTTATTATCTCATAAATATATTTGCTATAAATGGTGAGTCCATCTTTGTTCAGCATTGAAATTTAAATGCAGTAAATAGTCAAAGTAAAATAGATTAAACAAAGCTTACCTGAAGAGGCTGAAGAATCAAAAGTACTTCTGTCCTTTCTATTTGTCTTGAAGGGCTGGATGTCCTTTTCCCTGTAAGTTCCAAAGCCTTCAAAACTTCTTCTTTTATTCCCACTTGCATCATTGTCCCGCTTCTCACTTGAGGAATTTATTTCACCAAACATGTCCAGGGACTCTGACCTTCCATTACTCTCAGTATTACCAGAGTATCTCTTTGTGCAAGAGTCAATGGGATCACTGCTTGAGTCACTTTTATCTTTACTCTGTGACCACTGCTGGGCATCAGAAAGTGATAGCGTAGACAGCGTATCCACTTCAAAGTTACTCTTTGAGCCTTTGTGCCCGGTTTCACAATGCTGGTGCTTCTGCTTCTCCTTATGCTTGCTCTTCTCGTTGAGCAAGGACAGGTCTTTGTCTGAGCCACTCAGCCTCTCATTGATGGAGTGGCTGGAGAAACCAGTGGACTTGCTAGCAAAGAGACCACTCAGATCTTCATGAGTCCCCAATATCCGCTCATCCTTATGCTTGTGCTTATGTTTGTGTTTCCTTTTGTGAAGTCGGCCACTTGAAAGGCTTGCTCCTCCAACCTTCGGAGGAGCTAAAGAGGACTGCATGTCTCCAAGGCCCATTCCCACAGGGGTTTGTAGGTGCACTCCGTGTTTTGCTTTGTGTTTGGCAGTGGTGGACATCTTCATATGAGAGCTTGCATGGAATTGGGGTGGGGGCACGGTAGGTCTCATAAATGGGGAAGCCGCTCCAAGCGTGTGAGACAGGTACAAAGGAGCTGGATACTGACCGTAGTAACCAAGATTCATCATAGGCATTGATGTGTAAGGCATTCCATAGGGTGCATAGTAACTCCCACTGGGAATAGGGTAACCGAACCCTTGTAAAAAAGGCACCTTTGTCATGGTGTCATTGGTTTTGGCAGGTCTACCACGCTTCTTCTTAGACTTCATATCAGAGGTCCTGCGAAGATAGAGCAATGGGTCATACTGGATATATGGCACAGGGTAGTAGTGATCAAAATTAATCCTGAAGATGCTGGGATATGGATTTTCATGATAAAAAGTGTAACTTCTATGGGAAATCCTGAACACTTGAAACTTATTGATGAGTTCCTCAAGGTCTGCCAGAAACTGGAGGTCATCTCTGTTCTGCAGGCTTTTCCTTTTCCTCTTGTGCTTTGGCTTTTTAATACTTTCGTGAGAGAGAAAGTTATCCACAATGAGATGCTTCTGCCGGTGACCATGCCTGTTCTTTGTGCTGGTGTCAGATGGGATAGCCTCTGGATTGTCCAGGGTGCAGAAATCGAAGGAGTATCTCCGGCGGGATTCTGAGCTTTTCTCGGCTTGGTCAGAGGTACTGTTGTTGTCTGTACCTATCCCACTGTCGCTCGGAATGGTTTCCTCGCTGTGAGACTCGCTCACTGGCGACAGCGTGACTTCTTTCAGAGAACCTATTTCACAGAGGTGAGAAGGTGAATTAGCCATTAGCCTGGGTGGAGACAGCTTCCAAGTTCCACTGTGCATTCCTTTCTGGGTTTTTGTAGGAAGAGCACTGATAGGTTGAAGATTTGGCATAGTTTTTAACTCTGAAAAATTAGTTTCAGTGCTTGCAGGGCTGAGGTTGCCGTTGATCCCCACTAATTGCGTTGAAAGCGGATGAATAGCTGCTGGTGACGATGCCACAAGTGACTGCAGGTTGGAAGGCACTGCTGGGTTTTCTGGCTGGCTGGAAACAGGCCTTGAGTGCTTGATGGCTGTCTTAGGTTCTTCCGGCTGAGGCTGCAGCTCTGCCCTTGGCTTTCTGCCCCGTTTTTTACCAATGTAGATAGTCCCCCTCTTGCTGACATTGATCTGCTTCCCTAGCCTGGCGTCAATGGTGGTTGGCCCAGCACTAGATGGTGGCTGGACTTTTGCTTTCAGAGCTATGCTGCTGGAGCAGGAGGACAAGATCTGATTGAGAATGTTCTTCCTCTTGAGGGTTTTCATTTTATTAATGGTCTTGATGGTCTTCTTATCCAAGACCCCAAGTTTCCCGACCTTTTTGTGAAATTTGAGTTCACTGATGGACTTGTCCTCTCCTGGAACCATCTGGGCAAACTTGGCCAGATTCCTCCTCCTCTTCCTTTTCTTCGTTCCTGGAAATTCACGATTGATTGGGCTCACTGGGCTGGTGGAGGTCCCCTCATGAATGGTTTCAACAGTGAGCAAAGGCTGTTTCTTTGGTCGTCCTCTTTTTTTCTTGACAGGTGTGATCACAGTAAGACTGTCTGTATTGGTGTACAGAGGGCTGGATGGTGTGATGGGATAGGCTGAAGGAGGCTCCACCATCAGCTTCTCAGACGTCGTCAGGGAGGTCTCCCGAATAATAGATTTAGGTTTGCTGCAGGTCCACCGACGCTTAGCTGCATGTTTGGGGTGCTGGATGTCAGGTAATTTGCCAGCTGTGGAAAGATTGGTGGGTAGGAGAGTGGATGTCACAGGTAGAGGTTTTCTGGGTCGGGCAGCACTGTTGGGGGACGCTTTGTCTGTGAACACACCACTGTCAATTGCCACTAAGGGGGACTCATTTTCAATCACTTTCCCTGGCTTTGTGGCTCGAAGATCTTTTTTACTCCCCTCTGGTTGAGAGCTGTTCCTGTTTGCCATTTCACTGCTCAAAGCAAGCACGGAAGGCAGGCTTTTCTCCTGGATAGTTTTCTCTATGGAGGATTTAATGGATTGCCTCTTTTTCCTTTTGTGGCCAGACGCATCCGTTGTTGGAGACTTTATTGGAATAGTGATTCGTACGTGATTGGTGTCACTTTCACAAGTGCTGGCAGAAATGGGATTCTGCTTTGAGGGTGACATATCCAACATGCTGTCCATCGAGTAAGACTCCTTTTTCCCTTCCATGCTGTCATGGGATTTGCTGTCAAATGCCTTCTGAGCACTCTTTACCCACTCCATATCTGTGGTTTGGATGGTTTGGCTCATCAAGTCCTTTTTGCTGGACTTCTTCTTTGCACTCCCAGTGGGCTGATCAGGGGCCTCCAGCTGCACTGCTGCCTCTTGATCTCCAAGAGGCAAAAGCCCATTGCACTCGGAGGCACTGCTCGGCTGGGCGGCCGTGCTGATGCCGTTGGGTGACGGGACTGCGCTGCAGATGGCCAGCTCTTTACTGCTGACTGACAGCTGCCCCCACGTGCTGCTGCTGCTGCTGCTGCTGCTGCTGCTGCTGCTGCAGGACTTCTTGGCCTGGGATTTGCTGTAGGAAACTCCTGGCTCCAGAGCAGAGACCTTGGTGGCACTAATTGCTTCTCTATTGGGCTCTGTGTTGATGAAGCAGCTCTGAGAAGCGGGTCCAGTGTCGGAGCTCGCTGACCAGTCAATGTGGTGCTGGTTGCTACTTTTCTGCTGGTGTTTTGATTTTAAGGTGTCACTGGTGAAGTCTTGTTGGAGGCCCGGATCATAGTGCAGAGCAGAATGTTTTTGTGGCCTGTCATAAACCTGGAAGGGAGCAGAAAATAAACAGGAAAAAATAAAATTAGTTTAGCAGCCCATTCATAACCACTGGTTGCTCTGTATTTATGCAGTGAATGACAACAATGACTTTGTAAGAGTTAGGAACCTTTATAAAATCTTCCTATACTTGAGCCAAATTTGCATTTAGATTTCATGCACAGTAAACAAGTTTTGTTTGGTTTCCCTACTCTAAAAACAGTGGAAATATTTCTATAAATGCAAAATTGCTAAGGGAACATATTCTATTGATTTTTAATTTAAAACACAAGTTAAATATTCCCTTTCAATGGATGAATGGTGCAACTCAGCCTCCTGGTGAGAATGTCTTTTTCCTGAAAAACAATCACTCACAGAACTTGAGGCTCAACAGCAGCAATTAAACTCATTATTGTAAACAAGAAAACTGAAAAATTATCTTGGAAGTTGCAACAAACAAGAGGAAAGCCCATGGGTCCACTTCCCTATGAAGGCAGATTCTGCAAAGATTTACTTGAATTTCCACATGGAAGCCATCCCTGCATACTTAGTGCTTAAAATCATATGCATAGCATCAAGTGTGTGAGGCACACTTGGCAGGTTCAAGATTTGTATTACTCCCTTTCCATTTTAAAACTCTGCTGTTTGCAATGTTGGTGAGAGATATTTTCAACATGATTTCTGCTCTGACAGGAGCTCTTCAAGCCACAGAGGTTACAGCAAGGGCAGAATTATGCTGAAGATTCTTGCAGAGCAAAAGAAACTCTACTGATTTTCTCTTGGTGGGCCTCCAGCTAAAAAAAAATTGTTTACTTCAGCTGTAACTTTTTCCTTTTAAAGCAAAAGTTTCTATCTATTTGTTTTTTACTTTCTTTGGTTGGTCTGTTTTGGGGTTATTTTTTTGATTTTACAGCTTTTATTTTGTAAAGCTCTGGATCAGACCATACAACTGCTTTTGTACAAACTACTGACACTGTTGTGAATGTCAAATAAATGATGAGACTGAAAATAAAAACAAAACCAAGGACAGAAAAGTAGACAATAAATGCTGAGTGTCTTGTGTTCCTGCAAACACCCTGTTACAATTAAGTTTCTATCAGTAGCCCATTAGATTTCCCTTTGGGGTGTTTGCAACAGAAATTTTGGGGCAAGCAGGCAAGAGGCCTCTGAGTTAGGAAAATTAGGCATCCCTAGTTCTGAGCAACTTCAGAGAAGTTTGAAAAGACAACCCCAAGCCTGTGGCACATTATTTAGTGGCCACTAAACATGCACATTATTGACAAATTGATGCTGAGCTATCTTTCATGCCCAAATAAATATAGACATGTGGCTTTTCTGGAATAGGCAATAATGATGAAGTTGTTCTGGTCCATTGTCTGAGCAGCAATCAGGGAGTCTTAAATCCTGTGGATAGTTCAGCTGTCACACACATGGACCAGCTATGCTCAGGGAAAACAGAGATTTCCAGGAATTGTGGAGTGAGTGAACGAAAGCATGCAGCTGTGGTGGAGCTGCAGATGTCGTGGGTGAGCGACACCCGATTTCCTTAGCCTGAGAAAAGAGCTGAAAGCATAAACAGCCCTTGGGGAATGAATCCTTCTCCTCCTCTTCCTCACAGTGGCCTCCTACACATGGGCCCTGCAGCATACAGAGGACACAACCCACACTGATACCTTCCTTCAGAAAAGGGGGCTCATCTGTGCCCATATCTTGGGATAGGTCCAGGGAGGGGAAACCAGCAGCACCAGCACTGGAGTTTTACAGCTTATTTTAATTATTTTAAACTGATCCCAAAGCTCCTGAGATCTATTTTGCCTGGGCCACTTGGGCTTCTCCTGCTGCCCAGCCACTAGGCTGGGTGTCCTGGCACAAGGAGGTGGGCAGGCCATCCCCCGCTGATGTCCCCGGGGGAGCTGGCTGTGCTTCACTCCAGCCTCACATAAAACTTCATCTTCCCAAGGTACCACAGCTCATGACGTGAAGAAGCCCTGGAAATTCTGGGCTGAGGCCTCTCTCGGGCCCCAGCACCCACACTGAGGCAGGGCCAGGCTGTTCCTGAACAGATCCCAGCCTGCTGGCTGCAGCCAAACCAGCTTCTTACACCCATGTTACTTCCAAGTGCTGAACCGTGAAACTGAAATGACCTGAAACATTTCATTTGGAAGAGGGAAAAAAAAAAAAAA
>VZRH01000931.1:121709-131744 GCA_013397555.1 Urocynchramus pylzowi
AAAGAAAAAAGCCTGAAAAATTTTATTTGGAAAAGGGAAAAAAAAAAAAAAAAAAAAAAAAAAGATAAAAATAAGAAGGAGGGTTACAGCAGGGAACAAAAACATCGCACTCTGGCAACATCCTATTCTCTCCATATCTATCACACACACGGAGATCCATAGTCTAGAAGGAGCAATAATCTCTGATCTGTATTTTAAGGCAGTTAATAAGGGCTCAGAACTGAGAGGCCAGCTATAGATCAGTGATGAATGCTGATATATGGCTTGGCTCCTCCAGCCTCATTTCTTTGGCCTGAACATTACATAGTGATGATGCAACTCCCAGCACATCCCTAATGATAGCCCTGTCATTGCTCCAGCAGCACAGGCCACCACCACATCGATCTTAAAATTCATGAGAAAGATATGCCTATGTCATCAAAGGTGCCAGCTCTGGAGGCATTTAATCACGCAGATAAGCACTCCAATTTCAACAGGCCTTCAAAAAATGACCGGTCTGCAGGATCAGGGGACTCCATTTCCTAAGCAGGATGTCAGAACTATATATCTGCCCAAGCACATTACAGTCTGCTGGGTTTCCTCATGAAACTTCTTCCAGTGTAACGTTTATTGGCTCTACCTTGCCAGACACATCCATACCATCCAAAAATAATTCCTCTGCAGCACAGTGACCAGAGACAATTTGGCTGCAGCAGGTTGGGTTTCAGTGGCTGAAATGGATATGTGGGGACTGTTTACCTAAAAGCATTACTAAATCAGTTGAAAGTAATGTGGCCAAGTGTCTTTTATTCCCCATGTATTCGTCTGGGTTGCTGTTTGAACCCATTGGTCCTAATGCTTAGGCTTCAATTTTCCCTGCTGTGTGAGCACCATCCCAAAAAGCCAATAAGGCCTAGCTCAGCTAAGCCAAGACTCTGCTAAGCTGACAGAGATGTCAGATGTCAGACCTGTCAGGATGGTGAGGGAATCTTAAGAAACTGATATCTTGATACCTTTCACCCAAATTCTTTATTTTATTTGTCAGTAAGTATATCATATACTCCAGCTCCATGGGGCTGTTGGCTCAAATAGAATTCCTATGGCAGCCAGCCGAGACCAGCATCAAGAAGAGTGGGCTTTTTTTCATGAAAACAGAAGGATTTATCTTTATTTACTTTATGGTTTATAAGACCCTAAAAATGCTTCAAACTTCAGAGCTGGCCTCTGCTTCTCATTTGCTCTTTCATTAAATGGGATTTTCTTCCACAGCCAACTATTCTGCACTGAGAGTCTGCTCCTTCTTCTTTTGTGGAAGTAGAAGTGTAAATTAACTCACGTAATTTTACTACAGTTCAGCATACTTGGTCAATATTTCTCTTCATATACAGTTTACTGGATGTTTTTAGTAGGTTAATTAATCCCAACTTTCCTTTAAAGAAAAGAAAATACACAAAAAGAAGATGATAGCTTTTGTAACTGCAAAAGGCTTGAGCAACCTGATCCAGCACATGTCTAAACCTTAGACTATAAGAATAAGATTTCAATCCTCTTATTAGTAGAATAAGATTAGAATCCTCTTATTAGTAGAATAAGATTTGAATGACAAATTCATGAGTTTCAGGCCTCAGTGTTGGCAGAGGAGGGCAGACCTGTGAGCAGGACAGATCCCCTACGCTGGTGATCACTGGTCACAGACAAGAAGAGGCTTTATGCTGTATGTTTTATGCTGCCCCTCCAGCCCTGTGCAGCCCTGCAGATGTGATTAGTCCCCAAAACAGTTTTATTCTGGTAGGCAGCCCTTGCAGCTGAGGAGATGATGCTGTACCAGACCCATCAGGGCCAGCACCCTACTCTGCAAGTAGTACCCAGCAGCAGAATCTATCCCCCAGGGACTCTTTTAGGATGCTTCAGTCTGCATACTTGTTCTCATGACTGAGCTTCCATCTAAACCCACATACTGCTTCCAATCCAAATGCGAAAACTGGGGGGAGATGACAACAACAAAATCAATGGCCTGGTAATATAATACCAATCATTATTACAAAAAAAAATCAAATTCAAAAAAAATAAAACTTAAAAAAAATTATTATAAAATATACATTTAGAAAACCCAACACCTGAAAAAAAAAATCTGAGTGCTTAAAGGGATGGCTCCCTCCTACTCCAAATGCACCTTTTTTAGGAGGTAACACACATAAAGCTTGTCAAGAATCTGGCTTGCAAATCAAAGTTAATACTACAACGCCCCCTCTTTAAATCATTTGCAGATCCATCTGTGTAATGGCTCCTCAAGTGTAATTCCCTATTAAGAGGCTTTATCTGGAGAGATAAGCAGCTGGTTCCCATGTCACTAATTGCTGTCTGCTGTGATTTTAAAACATCTGCACCATTGTGCTCTTCATTTTCATATTCTAATCACCCTGAAACTTGAAAAAGGTACATCATTGATTGTTTCTGTGGGTTAATTAGTACACAGTCTCCTTGTAGAGACAATTTAAAGGCAGTCAGAACCTCAATCAGCAAGTTTGTTTTAAAAATTAATAACATCAGGAGCGTCTGTGGGGATTGGCATCCACAGTGACACATCAGTGTGCTCTGAGGACATACCATCCTTTGTTATCTTCTTCATAGGGATGGAAACAAAATTGACAAAAAAAAAAAAAAAAGGAAAAAGAAAAAAGAAAAAAGAAAAAAGAGAGAGGAAAGCCTTCCCTAAACACATAACATCCCTTAAAACAGTGCATTGGGAAGTGCTTTCTTTTATTTCAGGACCACCCCTGCCCCACCAGCAAGAACAAATCTCATCAAAACATCACATAAAGCCTCTGTGTGGTCTAGGAACTTGTAAGCATTTTTTGGCATCAATTTTGCCACCTAGGAGCTGGCAGAGCTGACATCTCATTGGAAATCCATGGGGTGAAGCTGTGATGTGTGGGGGCACTTGCACTGCTTTTCCTCCTGAGCTGGAAGGTGCTGGATCCCCAGGTGCTGACTCCTAAACATGCAGAGGAGGGTGTTAGCTCAGGCACAGCAGTTTGCTGTGGCAGAGATGCTTCATGCAGAGTGGACCTTCCTTGTACCCAGACAGATCAGAGAGAAGGCAGGCCTGAATTCAGAGCTGCTTAACTTGGGTTTATACCCAAAAGTACTTCAGACAATCCTTATAACAGAACTTTGGTGTCTAGCAAACTGTCATCCTGAGATGTTCCAGGCTGAATGAATATATCTGCAGGCACTGACTGAAAATGCAATTGGCATACTGAAAAATCATTCTCCGTTCTTGTCCTGAGTTCCTAAAAACTGGAGAATCTCCAAATTATTTGTTCCCCTCGAAAAAGCTTTCTCTTTAGTTTCTGCTTCCTAGACATGCATGAACATATGTTACTAGAGAAAAAAACCCTTTGAAAGAAAGAAAGAAAAAAAAAAAGAGATATCTAGCTCCAACACATGAATAAATAATCCTGGCTCAGCTCATACTTTTGCTCAAAATTGAGCATTTCCCCTTGTGTCCCAATGGGACAGCTGTAAACTGCTCACTTGCAGGCTCTAATCAGAGCTACAGGTTGGAGATATTTCATGTCTTTTGGTGAGTGCACTGAGCTTTCCCAGGGCAGAATTACTCTGTAATAAAAGATGCCAAGTGGAGGAGACAGCAGGCTCAGGCAAATATAACTTTGGCCTGATGACTTACAGGTTGAGCAGTCATGGAGATGAGGTGTGAGGAGCCTGTGATCAAGTCAAATCAGTTCATAACTGCAAGTCTCTGAAATGGTCTTAGGAATTTCTTTGCGTCCTCAGTGACTCTAGCCATGGTTGAGGGATACAAACCCGAAAAGGACACTTGCTGCAAGTACAAACAGTGGAGACTTCCGAAGAACTCCACTGAATCTAGCTCAAAACTGATGTAGGGGCTTTAATTAAAAGTGACAAACCAATAGAAAACACATCAGCAACAGTAAAATAAATTAATTGCTACGGTTCCAAAATAGGGCATTTTCCGGAGTACTGTTGCAAATTTATCACTCCTTGAGTTTGCTCCTTCTACAGCTCCCTGGGTCTCAAAGACCACAAAGCCCAAACAACCATCAGGCTCAGAGGAGTGTGGATGACAGAATCAGAGAACGGTTTGGGTTAGAGGGGACCTTAAAGATGATCTAGTTCCAACCCTGAACATTCATTTGATGTACAAAAAGAGGCAGGAATTAATGCAAAAATGCCCATGAGACCACGACACAGCATGGGGTGGGAGTGGTTAATTAAAAGCCAAGCAGCACCTCTTTGTGTCCATTCACCAAACAAAACATCCCAGACTGTGGAGTGTGTTTGTGTGATTGTGTCAATACAGAGAAGCTGGAGTTCAGGCTTTCACATCATGATTGTTTTGAGAATACCTTGTCTAAAGCACTTATCCAAAGAAAAGACAAATCAATGCAGAGATTACTGAACAGTACAAAGATGTTCACATGGTTGTGAATTGTAATTTTTCATGCATTCCTGGTAAAGCGTCTTGATTTTCTAAATAATTCAGAAATTCCAAAGTTATTCCAAATTCATTTTGCTACCAGCTTTAAACTGAATAATTTGCACACTGTTTCAATCTTCTGCTGCTTTGCAGACACTTCTATTTTCCACATGGAGGGATTGAGGATTTTATTTTGTCAAATTGCAGCAACATGTTGAATTTATAAAGGTAGGATTTGGCACTGCAGGCTGATCTGCTCCTTACTGGTGGAATAGACCCATCTCTGCACATATTTTCTTTATCAAATGTTTAAACAACCCTGTGCTGTTCAGAGATTTGTATTAAGCACCGAGTCTGGGAAAACTCCAAACAATGGGATTTTTCTGTCATCTCCAACAAAGAACCCATCATCACCAACATAACAATGCAGTTTAAATATTGTGTTTAACCATAACACTGTTTTCCACCTCGGTTTAGGCAGCTGGGAGAGAACAATTGGGCACCAGCTAAGGTGGACTACAACAGGACTCATACAATTTTCCCCATTCAACTGCTGAGATCACCCTGGTTTGTCCTTGTTTGGCCTCAAGCCAGTGCAAGGATTTTTAAGCAAGTGTTTCAGTCATCACATCCACAAACCCAGGGTTTGCAGAGCAAGGCACCTTTGCTGAACTGAGTGCTTTCATTTGTTCAAAATCCTTGCTAATGAACTTAACTGGAGGAGTGATATTAAGGCTTTACTATTCACATATAAAACATACTTCCATCCCTTCAGGAATGGTTAATTCTGTGGAGCTGAACCTGCTCCCACCAGTGTGTCACTATGACATTGCATGTCCAAGTTTCTACCTCAACTTGCTCTTCCACTTTTCTCTGCAATTTCAAGCTGTAGAGGACAATGCACATGTGTACAGTGGCTCAGCCAAAATAAAACAGCAGAAGGATCCCAAGACAGACTGGGACCTGCAAAAATGGGAGCAGTAAGGGCTATTAATCTCTGAAAGACTTGTGGTGTTTTCTGGGATGGTAGTCCTAGAATCCCAAAATGACAGAATAGGGTGAGTTGGAAGGCACCCACAAGGATCATCATCAATCCTGCCCCTGCACAAGACACCCCAACAATCCCTCCTTGTGCCTGAGAGCATTGTAGAAACTCTTCTTGAGGTCTGTCAGGTTTGGTGCTGTGCCCATTCCCTGGGAAGCCTGTTCCAGTTCCCAACCACCCTCTGGGTGAAGAACCTTTCCTGATATCCAACCTAAACTTCCCCTGACTCTGCCTCAGTCCCTCAGGTCCTGTCAGTGGTCACCACAGAGCAGAGATCAGTGCTTGCCACTCCTCTTCCCTTTATGAGGAAGCTGTACCTGCACTGGGGTCTGACCCCTGTCTCCTCCAGCCAAACAGATGAAGTGACCTCAGCTGATCCCCCTGTGGTTTTCCCTCAAACCCCTTCACCATCCTAGTTGCCCTCACCATGTCTGAGATCGCTAAATTGAAAATAAGGATGTGAGCAGCTGTGCACTTTAAATTTCTGCTATAATTTTTAAAAGCCTGCAGTTCTTAATTTGCATTGAAAGGTTTCTTTTATCCCTCATTTAATATAGGAATTGCAGCATTACCTTGAATACTCTCTTTTTTTTGTTCTGAGTCGTAGGAGAAATATAAATGGCTTTTCCATCGAGGCCAGTGATTCTTTCCACTAGAGTTAAATAATTTGATTATAAATTGAGTCCTTAAATGTCAAGGAGATGCTGAATTCACCTGAAAACAGGCATTTGGGGAAGCTCATAAAAGCTGTGAGCTGCAGTCAGTTAGCTCATCATTCTTTTAGCATGCACTTCATTTAGCAGTTACTGACCGCCAGATTAATTCTTTCAAAGCATCCTGATTGCAGCTAAGGTCTAACATGAAGTATTAGATGTGCAACAGCATTGGCAAAAAGTCCAGAAATCTGCCAGAACATCTATCAGGAACAGTTGGGTTATAAACCCTTTAAAAATTTGCAGGACAGGTCAAATATACAGTGTCTTCCAACTTCCCTGAATGAAGATCTGAGTCCTGTTCCATGAATTCAGTGAGAGATCACTTGTGCTTTCAGAAAATTCACTGTGAAAAGATGATCTCCAGTGACCTGAACCAAAACGTGGGAGGTTCCTTCCCTTTGCAAAGTCTGCCTAGAGAGGTCATATGTGGTGAATTTCTGGCTCTGTTGGGCACACACCAGAGCCACTGCTCTCTGGGCAAAGCCAGTGCCGTGGGGTGCTGTGGGGTGTACACATCCAGAGACAGGATGTGCTTTCAGCCCTCCCAAAAAGCTGGTCTCAGATCAGACTGCAAAGTGGGATTCTGCTTTTTTTTCACCAGTAAAATCATACCTTTCTGACAGAGGGGAATAGGAACACTCTCATCTTCCCTTGCACACTGAGTGCAGGGTCACTTGTAACAGTCCAAGCAGACATGGAGGGGAACCTATTCCATTTGCAAAAGGCAACAGGATCACTGGGGCTTCAGGAGATTTATGCTCCAATTTCCCCATAACATGTGACTATTTTTCTCCATTGTTATCTGATAAAAAGTGATTCCTCTCCCCTTTTCCCTAGAAACCCAGGAAGTGATGGCTGGGGAAATATCCTTGCAGACCTTGAAGAGGCCAAAACATGGCAGACATCTCTGTTTCTGGACTAGAGATGATGCCCCTGTGACACAGTTGTTGAAGATTTTTTTCTTCAATCAGGGGATTTAAAATCCATAGGAACTTCAAGGAATGATGGAAGACAGGTTTGGAGAAGGATGCCCAGCAGTGCACTGGGACTCCTGGGCCATAGACGTGTGCTGTGGGAATAAAAATGCTCAGCTGCAAGTCCTCTTTCAAGACCACAGAAGGGGTGATTTTGGGCAGCTGCAAAATCACAAGCTGCCCTGGCTAAATCTGACTGCTGTCCTATAATGATCAATTTTACCATCCCCTGGATTTGGCTTCCTCCAGATAACTATTCCATAAAGATGTTTTTGCAGGTTCCTCACCACACCCATAGCCAAGTCTTTGCCAGGGTGGGGGAAATTTAACCAGGCTTGTAGTAAGTACTGGAGCAACAAAAAAACCCCAAAATGTGACATAAAATATCTCTCTGGTGGTGCTAGGTGATGTGATGTTGACAGGTGCTGCATTTTTGGGACATTGCTGTGTTTTTCCTGAATGACACCTATCTCTGCTTTGATGTTCATCCCTCAGTTCTTCTTCTTCCCCTCCCTCCCCAGCTATGACAAAATCACCTTTACTAATAAACCCCCAGCTCAAATAGCAGGTTTTATTTAGTGTGCTATAAAAACAGTCATTTCTCAGATCATAAAAAGGGCTCAACTGGACTGCATCATTTTTGCTGAAGTGAGTTTTCTGGTGGAGTGATTCTCTCTTCTAAATGCCACAGTCCCCCACCACCAGTATTTATGTACCAAAATAAAATGCAATTTTCTGTATTTTATTAAGTGTGAATCTCCAGTGCAAATCCAGTGGGAGCTGATCCCAAGATTTAATTGTCCTTTGCTTTAATACTTTCGAGATATTTTCAAGAATTTTCACAATATCACCAGGCTAAATACACTTTTATTAAGGTACAACAGCATCACTTTAAGGCCCTGACCAACTTTAGGTTTGTCTTCTACAACTATAAATCCACAGCAGCACAGACCAGAAAAAGAAAGGGCAGGGAGCTGTGATCTAGAAAGGAAGATTGCAAAGCACCTTGAGCACAACTTAGAGCTTAAATGACCTCCAAAACTTCTCTAGCTACTCACCCAACAAATCAGGTGTAAAATGGAGCCCTGAGTCTCATACCCACATGGCTGAATATGTAGTGTTTTAATATAAATTCAGACCTGGGATTAGGATCAAGAACAGAACTGGCATCAGGAAAGCAGCTAGGTAAGAAGTGGCCTATCCCATGCTGAGAATCTGCTCTGGAGAAACCCTTACAGTCCTGTAAGGAATCTGTGCTTAAATACATGATTTCTATGCACAGACTCCACTTGGGATTGGCATCAGACCAGATAGAGCCATGGTGTGGTTCCACCAGCACTTCAGAGCATTGCCCTTTTGATTGCCTTTGTTCTAGTAACTCACTTAACCACATTTCTTTTCTCTATACATGTTGACAAAGCAAAACCATTCCCAGCCCTGCTATTGCTTCCTCTTAAATGCTGACTGCGTGCTTGAGTTGAGTAAGTCTATAAAAATACTGGCACTGAAGGTACAGTCTCCTATCCAAAGAGCTTGGCAAACGGGGTAAATCACAGCAGCAGGGCTCATTTTAGATATCAAAGTGCCCTTGCCCATTGCTAAGGGAGGGAAGCTATGCCTCTTCCTTTTCAAAATGTACTTATTTTGAAGGATTGGAATTGGAAGAGCTGGCAGAATGTAAGTGTTTCCAGGAGCTGGTTGAGGAGAGAGGGAGACTGGCTAAAGCAGAGGTGAACCTGGTGTTATAAGCATCTGAGGTACACATCAAAGGAAATAAAAATACATGGGGACAGCAGTGCCACAGAAGGTCCTTAGTTTGACAGAGACACAGAAGTTAGGAAAACTGACATGACAAACATGGTTAACACTTTAAGAGGGTATGTAAATAATCATGAGAACACCTTATCACAGAAATCAATGGGTTCTCTAGACCTGGGAGTTTCTTTTAAAACTAGGCTGGGTGTTTTTCTGACAGCTATTGGACTTGGAACAAGAATACATTTAGGCAAATCCCCTGGTATGAGTCATGCAGGAGGTTTGACTAAGTAGTTCTTTCTAGTCTTAAAAATCTGTGACTATATAACCTCTCTAAATCCTCCAGTGTTTTGTCCAACCTGGTGTTAAGCAATTCCAGCAATGTGTCTTCAGCCCTTTCTTCTGGGAGTCTATATCCCAGCACAATAAATCTCACTGTTCAGAGTCTCTTCTCCCTTCCCCTGGAACCATTTCCATCCCTAGACATACCTCAGTTCTGGATTCATCCCAGGAATTCCTCCTCATCCTTGGACCAAAAAGAATATTTCACATTTTTAAACAATTTATTTCGCTTGCCATATTCCCTGCTGCTGTAAAGCAGTGTGTCCCATGGGTAAGACTGAGTTGATTTACTAGGAAGGGCCTTTCTGTTTTGGCAAACCCAGTGAGATGTGGTTCCCTCTGGAATAAAAGATGGGCAGTGTTGTACCTCACTTCATCCTGCAATGATGAGAGGTGCCAAAATCCACCAGTTTGAAACACTCAGGCTACCAACCTGGCACGGGGAAAGTTACTGTGATTTCTGTTGCCATTCCTCTAACCCGGCTGAGCATGGAACTTTGAGAGGCAAATCTGTGTGAAATATTCCTCCAGACTGACCCTGTCCTTGCCAAATAGCTGAGATTTGGCTCTGAGCTTTAAAGGGAGGCACTAAGGATCACCTGATCTGGATCTAAGCCTCAAAGACATCTCTAAAACACTGCAAAACCAAAACATCCTGGATTTGAAGAGTGAAGAACCCCGGAGTCAGTTTTAGACATTGGCTGACTTTTTTGTTTGTTTGCTTTTGTTTGGGGTTTTTTTTTTTTTTTTTTTTTTTTTTTT
>VZRH01000931.1:131848-151437 GCA_013397555.1 Urocynchramus pylzowi
TTGTTTTTTGGGGTTTTGTTTTGTTTTGTTTTGTTTTTTCCTTCCCCATCCCCTCCCCCCCAGTTTTAAATATAGAACAACATAATGATTTGGTCTTTTCTGGTTTGAATTTCTCTGCTGTTCTGTATGCTGCATCACAGTCTCAAAACGTGAGCCCAAATGCAGAGCTCTGAACAGTTGGAGACCTCTGCCTCAATCCAAATGTCAGAGTTGGTGTTCTGAACGGTGTTTTGGGGAGTTTTTTGGGTGTGAGGGGAGAGAAAAGAGCAAAATCTAAATCCCAAAACTGTAGAAAAGGGGTGTATATGTTGAAGTCACTATTGAAAAAACTATTCAGTAACTGCTTTAAACATCCTTAGAAAAAAATCAATTTTATTCTAAGTATTTACCTAATACTCAGTAGTTATTGTATCTTTTTTCGCTGTGTTTTTCCCCTCTTTGTTTTGTTTTCCACTAGACAATACACACAGTTCTGCATAATCCCCCATTAAGGATTTATCTCAAGGATACATAGATATCTATTTTCTGGTACCAGACACAACAACCTTGTGAAATCAGGGCAGATTCATCACCCATCCTGCACACGACCTTATCAGCAGTTGCTATGGGTAGCCCCTGTGGAATACTGTGGAAAGGGCAAAGCTGGGAAATGTGCACTTTAAAGTGCCAGAGAATATAGTTCAGTGTGCAGCACTTGTAATTTCTGCTGCTGCAGACTGCTCAGCTTGTTATGGATATCTGAGAATTCACTTTTTCCCTGACTAGAGGTCATGAGATTTATTACAGTAAATTTTTTTGCCCCCCATTTTTTTTTTTTCTTCTGGAATAGGTAAGGCATAATTGAGGGTGTCAGCTTTCTTGCATGTATAATATCTCCAGAGATGAAGAGAGAAGTGAAATAGAGCTTCCTGACACTCCTTTCCCCACATGTAACATATTTTGCATTTACTTGTACTGACAAAGGGAATATTTAAAGAGAAGGCAGTGTTGTGCTAGGTTTTGGTACAGGAGGTATGGTAAAAAAAAAAATGACAGGAAAACACTCAGGTAGATGGACTGCAGCAGCAGATAATAAAAATTAAGGTTCTAGTTTATCATCTCATCATCTATATTCAAGTCTGCTGGCATCTACTACTAAATATATCCAGAACAGGCTTTTTTTTTTTTCCTATTGATTTGAATGCCATTCTCTATACAGAACCATGGAACTACATTTTGTGAAAATACTACTTCAGTGAGTAAAATCAGTGTTCTAGTATCTTCATGTGGAGCAGAGGGCTACAAACCAATAAGAAAACAAGTAACTAAAGTTTATTATGTCTCAGCATCATTCACACCAAGCAAAAATACCTGGTTGGTACCAAAAGTCAATCTTAAATAAATCTCAAAGCACTTCATGAAAGGAGCAGCAGTCATTATCCCACTAGAGATGGAAATACTAAGGCTCAGTGATTTGCCCTAGGTATTTCATATTCCTTGACCAGTGCAAAAAGGAGACTTTAGTGAGTATTCCTCATACTCATTTTTGCTGATGACCATGAAGATTTCCATGACCAAGGCCACAAGTTCACATTTCCAAGGCATTGTACAATCGAGACGAGCATGACTTTGAATAAATGAATATCTGGCTGGAGTGCAGACAAACTGATGCCTTGGTGTATGAGTCTGAATGTGCCATCTAAAGTGCCTATTACAGGCACAGCTGGAATCCCTGTTTGCCAGAGGAGGAATAGCATGGATCTGTGTTTCAGCACAGCAGCACCTTTTCATGGCCTGTCAGCTGGGATTCCAGCAAGTCTCATACCTACAGGACTATGATTTCTGTGCTGCAAACCCACGAGAGTGTTCTTTTTAAAGACTTTCAGCTTTGTGGAGATAATGAAATGGATTATCCATGCACCTGCTGTTGCAGCATACCTGCAGTTCTCTACCTGCCGTGGTGTGTGTGTGTGAATGAGTGTGTTGGTGGGCATCTTATTTTAAAGAATGGGTTTTAGTCTCACATAATGAAACCTGGGGAAGATCCCTAGTCACCCACCCTTCAGGTAATTACACCAGGAAAAGCTATCAGGTGTATCATCTTCCCACCAAGCAGAAGATACTGTGGCAGGCAAAAAGTGACCTTGTGTTTCTTATGCTCAAACTCCCAGCAGTGTACAGCAACTTAAATTAGAACATGTGCAACATAACTAGGTTTTCTTCCCTTGCAGACTTGTTGTGCATCTCCTGTTTGAAAAGGAGGGGTCACTTCAGACAGAAGCTTCAGCTCAGCAGGGCTGTCTGCTGCTCACCAGGGCTCTGCTTCGGGCAAGATGGAGGAAGGGCTGCAATTAAAGCAAAGACTTCATGCTTTTGGGGGTCCTTTCCTCCAGGAACAGTGTTTTAACTCAGGAACCACAGAAAGTGAATCCTAGAGTTGGATAGAAAATAATAAATTCAGGTTGATGTTCAAATCTAAGTTTCCTCCCCATGACTGAGTTTGTTGCCACGGTGTTAGTTTGGAGAACCCTGGTCAGGAATGGAATAGTACTTCACTGTGCTCAGGAATGGAATGGCACTTGTTAAAATGCTGCAGGAATTGGCCCTCCAGCCCCCTCTGTAGAAAAGCTTGGTGCAGCTCATCAGTTGGAGCAGAGAATTCTCAGAGTGTGGCTCTGCCACCAAACTGTCACCAACACCTGGTCTAGGAGCTTGGCTTTCCTCTATGGCCCATGAGGTCTCCAGAGAGGACATCAGGCATGGTAACTCACCCTGCTGGCTATCTAGGTCACCTGAGAAGCTAATTTAGGCACCCAAACTAGACATCCAATGGTAGGTAGGATGCAGATGGACTAACTGACCTCAGTGTCTTGCAATATAATTTTAATCCCTTTCCTGCTCCTCTCTGTCAGACTCAAATGGGCTGAACTACGCCCTTAAAAAAATCTTTAGGAAGCATTTCTTGAACAATAAAACGTACTGAGGCCCAACCTGTTTATGGAAAAGGATTGAAGTTTTCAAAACAATTTTTTTGGCCTAGAGATCCTTTAAGTTTTTTGAGAACACATTTTGATTAAAATTGTGGTTTATTATGGGGGTTGTCCGATGTCATCCCTCCTACCTGAAGCAGAGAATTTTTCATTCCCCACAATCAACTCATAATATCACAGAACCAGAATTGCTCTTCTGGTTTTCTTTTCTTGAGACAAACCATGGAAGAGCAGAGATAATATTAGATACAGCTCAGTCTCTGTGCTTTTCCTCACTGCTACTTGACAAGGAATTATTTTAAAAACTAATCCAAAGAACAAAGTTATGCATACAATTGAATTTAAACCCAGTCTTTTTTGCAGGATGTCCCATTTCCTCTCAGTCCCTCTGAAAATGCCACATTGTACAAACATGCATTTGGAAACAGAACAAATCTGTTAGCAGGATTCAAGCCGGTCGTGCTGTTCAGATGACCACACTTCTGTCTCCTTGTGCAAACCTTTACTCGGTGTTTTGAGGTTTACTCATCAGTAAAATCTTGAGTTAAGGATATTCTGTTAACCACAGGGTAGAACAGCTGACCACAGGAAGAATGCAACTCAAACAGCTTCCTGCTGCCCACAGAGCAGCAGCACCATGGGACTCTGGGCACCCTTCCCTTCTGCTTCTTCAGGAGGTTATTTCCCACAAGAGCATCTCTGACCTATTTGAGGTGCTTCCAGAGAGGCCTCATCCTATCACCGCTCCTCTAATGAGCAGTTCATTACTCAGTCCTCTAAGACAAGTGCAGATGAGGGCTGTGAGATTAGAAAGGCTTTCCTCTGCTGAGATTAAAAGTGGTTTGAGGTATTGTCTGCTGTAGACATATTTTCGACTCTTGGTCCCTTCTCTCCAGGCTTTTGGGTTCAGTAGAGGGGGAAAAAAACAACTTATCACTATGAAAAATTCTAGGAAGAGCACAGTGCCTGATGTCAGATACCTGGGCATGGGGAGCCAGAGGTTTTTGATCACATTGAGGCTGGACCAAGTCTTGGCCCTTGCTTAGGCATCCTTTAGAGGACCAACACACCCTCTCTTTCTTTCCATCACCAATTTATCCTTCTTCTCACTTCTTTCTATTTTACCAGGAAAAAATTCTCAGGACTGTGGTAGTCAACATGGTCTAACTGATCTAGGATTTTAGAGATAATTTTTTTGTTCTTGTATCTGCTTCTGACTCCAGCATTTGCTGGACTTTGATGAGTCCAGGGACAGTTTTCTTCAGTGTGATTATTAAACAACACTGAATCACAAACTTGGCACAGGCCAAAATAATAGCATTATAGAAGTAATTATTTTAGTAAAGAAGATATTTTAGAGAGTGTGTTTTCCCACTCTAGGGGAGGCCCTGCTGAAATTAGGATATCTGCACAACTCCCTCTAAGGAAAACAGACTGGAAAACATTAAGAGAACAAAACTATGGGTGAAAACTCATTAAATTTTGACAATCTTAGCTCACCACCTCCTCCGAAGACCCTGTCTAACTGCTAAAAAACAAAAAGAACACATTTCCCATGAAGTAAGGGGAGCAGGTCACCTAGTTTAAGCTCCAGTGATCTGATTTCCAGGCCTGTTAAGGCAGCAACCTCAGGACACAGATGGGAATCTCTCCCCCACTGGTAGGTTGGGTAAGCAGTAGACAAGATGCAAAGTTCACCTGAAGTGTGTACTACACCAGATTGTTTGTTGGACAAGCAGTAGGAGCCAACACAAGAGTGCCTTTTTTGGTTAGTGAGCTGAAGAAAAGAGCTAAATTTTTTCACTTCCAATTGATTTGTCCTGATATTAAAGATTTAAAGTGTGGCCCATTCAGGAGAGCAAGGCTTAACACAGGTTAGCAAGGGAGCCTCAGAGGCATCAGGGCAGCACAAAATCCTGTCTGCAGCACACAGGAAGGGTCAGAGGTGGCTGTTTAAATTTTCTGCCCACGCTAGAGTAACACAAGTGGCAAACAAAGCCAAGCTGCTTTCTAACAATCCTGTCTTGGGAGCAGTAATGGTTTGGGGAATATTGCTGCAGAGCTTTGGTGTAACTCAAATGAAAACACGAAGGTTACTAGGGATACGGGGAGACTCATGGAGCAATTAAATAACCAACAGACACACACACCCACACACACAGCCCTCATTTACTCAAAACCCTGACAGTTGTTTATTGAGAAGTAGGTGTTGACGGTTCACTTGTCTTGGATGGATTTCTCCCAGAATAAACACCAGGGCTTTCAAAGTGCCTGATCCCTTTTTCTTGTAAAAGAAGTTTTTTTTTTTAAAAAAAAAAGAAAGAAAGAAAGAAAGAAAAACCTTAAAAATCTCCCACAAACACTATATACAGCATGGCTATCATTACTGCTGTGTGCTGTAGAGAGGAGATTCCATGTATGGGAAAAGATTGAGCTACAAGAGTGTTTTGGAAAATGAAGAGTTATTTCGCAATAGGCCGTGACATCTCCCTTGGAGAAAACTTGCCCAGATTCTGCAGATTGCTTTGCAGATGGAAAAGGGACAATGTCTGATTGCAATACACTCTCAGATAAAGTCAATTTTGGCTTGATCTAGAAATTTTCCCTCCCCAGGAGGCCAACACTGAACTCTGAAGGCGTCTATCCTTCTTTAAGCTAATCTTTATATTCAAGTGCAAGTGCAATCAATAACATCAGCCCAACCTCCATAGTAAAACAGAGCCCACTGAATGCCAAAAGGCTGAGCAAAATCCTTCTTCTCAGTCCCAGCTCTGCGATATCAACATCTAAAGAGACAGCTGACTCTTCACAACACAAATAAGAGAAAAGGGATGAAATGAAAGGAAGTTCACACTTAATATTAGAACCTGCTGACAGCAAGATGTATTAAGTTATAGGGCAGCCCACAAATGCAACAGGAAACCCACTTTTTGAACAATTAAGACTAGAAAAATTATTAGAGAATGGAGAAAGTGCCACAGAGAGCAATTGTGTAATATAAGGAAGAGACACATAAAGGTTATCTGTCTACATCTTTCCCATTCTTCCCTCCCATGTTTCAACAGTATTCCTGGAAAATTTGATTTTAATCCCATTGCAGAATTTTACTGCAAATAGTGGAAACATGGTTACTCTGACACAGGTTTGAGAAATCTCTCATGGTCAGAATGGCCAAAACCAAGGATGCTGAACAAGGGTGATTTTCAGTAACTGCTCTGAGCTGCACTTCAGTGTGTGCATGAGTTCACGTTTACAGAGTCTCAAGAAGAGGTAAGTGCTTATAAGAGTCTCATTCCTGAACTTCTTTTAATTAGAAATGTAGGCTCATTACTCCAGGATATTATATATATTTGCATTATCAAGCCAGAAGTAAGAATCAAAGATTAACAGAATCACAGACTGGTTTGGGTTAGGAGGGACCTTAAAGCTCATCTATTTCCAGTCCCCTACCATGGGCAGAGAAACCTTCCACTAGACCTGGTTGCTCAGAGCCCTATCCAACCTGGCCTTGAGCACTTCCAGGGATGGGACATCAATGTGATTCTTCTCTCCTTAGTCTCTTATTTAACTTCAAGTGCTTTTAAAATCACTGCATAATTTTTTGGGACACGTGCACTGGCAAACCATGTGAAGATACTTCTTTTGAAGGTGTAATTAAAAAGTATCACAGGGTAAAATTTAATTCTGGGGTTGGAAACCAGTTTGGAGGGATGCTGCTGGGTTTGCCACATCCCCTGGCTCACCAGTGAGAGCAATCAAGCAAATAACCCATCTCAAACACACGCTTAAACAATCCTTACACACTTGCTGTATGCATTCTCCAGGGGACCTTTAGAGGCTGTTTTGTACACAGTGCAGCATGAGCTTTCAGTGGTGTGAAATAAAAAGGTTAGTGCCACAGCAAAAGTTCCAAACACAGAGAATACTGCTCAAGATGAATAAATAATTAAACAGTGTGCATTTAAAACATGAACCATTAAAACAGACTTTGCTAGGGGGAAAAAAATAAAAACCAAAACAAAACCAAAACTGTAGGATGCAAATTAATCTTTCATAAGGCAAACCTTCAGATGCTTGCTTCTTCATGGGCACTTCACAGTGCTCTTTTTCCTTTTGAACGCAGCATTCATACAAAAAAGCGTTTTGACAATCCCACTAGGATGCTCATCCTCTGTGTTCAGAGGGAGATTTATAAAGATCACAAGGCAGGATTGTGAATATAATGATCCCAGGGATTAGCCTTTCTTCCAGCTATGGTAGGGCAGTCCTCTGGATCTATCTGAAATCAGAGAAGGGGCTCTTGACTGTGAGCCAGCGTGCAGCTTTCTTCTCACTTTCATTGTCCCCTCCCCACCTACTCTCATGTGCTTGCAATATTTTAAATGCTTAAAAGTTTAAAACAGTTGCATGTTAGCTATCACCCTCCCAGTCAAGGGAAAATGAAGGAATCTCCATTAAAAATATGAGAACTGTTGCTCTCTGCCAGAGTGGATCTACTACTGGCAGGCCCTGTTTAAGTACTGATAAAGGAGCTTATTTAACCTACTGGAAAATCAAGCCCAAAGGATAAGGAAAAGCTTATTCAGGGGAAAGAAGATTTTGTGATTAAGACACTGGATAGGTATTTAGAAAACCTCTTGTTTCCTCTTATTCTCTTGTACCCTCTTTGACTTTGAGCAGAGAACTTTATTGTTATCAGCCAAAATGCCAGAAGAAATCATGTCCTACTTAGGCATTTAGAAATGGATTTAAGAGGAGCAGGGCTCACTCCCTAGTCAAGATGCGTGATCCAGGAACACAGTCAATGGTCATTGAGAGGCATTTCACTGGCTGAGAGAGAAAAAGAGACTTATGATGATGATGAGGTTAATGTAAAATCTAATTTGTGGTCTGTATGTCCATGGACTATAGCTGGACTACAAGGATAAAATCTGTTCTCCAAAGAAGATAAAACTTTGCAGAATGTTGTCCCAAATTCTGTGGCTTTCTATCCAGAAAGGACAGAAATTATGATCCCTTTCCTGCTGTATACCTCTGTTTTTGCTTTAGCCCATAAGCTCTGAGGAGCAAGGTCTGTCTCTCATTGTGCCCGCCACTACAGGGATCAGGTTTAGTCCAGGCCTTTTCAGACTGAATACAGCAGAGGCACACACAATTAACTGAATTAACTGCTTTAACCCCTTGCATCCAAGGACTGAAGGAAAGGACTATAACATTATAAAGTAGCTGAAGTAGTATCACTTACGTATGAAGAGAAAACCAGTATGCAGGAGGAACTGTGCATTACTTATCATTATTTCCCCAAATTTTTATGCATGTGAACTTTTAAGTAATCACAATGGTTTGGAGAACATGATAATAAGTATATATAATAAATGACTTAAAAGTCTGTCATAAAACCATTACACATAGCAAAGACAAGAACCTGAAAGGTCTCATAACTTGATGAGTTTGTGAGTGTGGCCTCAACTCAGTCCATGTCTGCAAACAGATTAATGGTACAGGCTTTAATTACATGCTCACATACTGCTCTTTTCTGCAAGGTCCCAGCTTCACCAACTGCCAGTGAGAGGTTCTAATTCCTGTAACTTTATAGCACATTAATCATGGGTGATGAGGCCACGAATCAGTTATGCAAGTCATCCCAAAAACGTACTGATGAAATCTGCAAGCCATCACCACCCATATTCTGATTATCTACCTCTGTTATGGATGAACTATTTTGGGATTGTTTTAAACAGTTCTAAGGATATTTAGAGTTGTTGAAGTAGCACAAGGGTGTCTGACCCACCATCCCCATAATATCATGTGCCTCAGTTTCCATGTGGTCATTTACTGAGGGTCTCAGTAAGGAAAAATGTGATGGTCCAACATTGAATGCTTTCAAGTGGTGACCTAGGGCAACATTCTGTATGGGAAAAACCCTACCATAATACCTTTAAATGCACTTTATAAACACTTTTTAATTAACCTTTTATGTGGTGTTACAAAACTCCTTTGTGATTTGTTTGAAAAAGATATGCTCTGTCACAGTGTAATATGATTGAAAAAAATCTCCTTTGTACAAGGCAGAACATTACTCGTTGCAATGTACAAATGAGATGGTCAAGATCTGAAGTTTCATTTGTTTGCTTGTTTGTTTTCTTTTTTGATGTTTGGTACTGGGTACAAGGATGTCTCCCTAGGAACAGCAGATGAAGTAGATGAGAAGGCAAAAATGAGTAGATTTACTGTGTTTAATTTCTATTTGTCATACAGAGACATGTGTACAGGTTGTTCCAACTATTGGTGTTATCCTTTTTTGGTAGTGGTTTGAAATCTACCACTCACCAAGTCATAAATATTACATTTGGAGAGACCTTTCAGGCCATTCAAGTCACCCTCTTGCAATAGGTACAATGGTCCCTACTAAATATTCACAAACATGATTCAATTTTGTCATCAGAAGGGTCATTTGCCTCCTAATTACCATGGAAATAATGCAACGGACCACTAGGTCTTCACCACAACACATACATTATTTCCCACTATGCTCCAATATATGGACACATAAATTGTACTTGCCTGTTTAGTTCACTGCCAAAGTAATCCCAGGCACGAGTAGGTTGTCCAATAAACCCCACAGCTGACACAAAGTCTCAAACAAAAAATCTCTTCCTGTGTTTTAAAGTAAAATTTCAAAGTGCACCAGAGAGCCAACAGCAGCTTTTCTTTCAAAAGTACTGATAGTTAAAATTATTTCCCCTCAAAAATTCGGTTGCTCTAGGATTTTAGAGGAGGAGGAAATAAGAAACAATGGCTTTGAAGTAATTAATCTCAGAGAAAGAAATTAGATCAGGGTTCATATTTTACAGTGATTTACATCTTGTGCAACCCCATTACATTTAATGGGACTAGTGAAGGTCTGTGTCAACATGGAATGTGACTCTTCAGGCTTAAGTGCTGTGATTCATGGACTGGGTTACAGTGGGAGCTGTTTTTAGGATAAGACTTTATCTCCCAGGACTACTGATAGAGATTTTGGTTTTATTTAGAGGTGGGGGAGGGGGAGGGTGCTTTGTTTTCTCTTTGTTTGAGGAATATTCAAGGGGTTTAGCCAGTTCATCAGATGCTCATATTTTACATCTTTTGTTGTCACACTTATTCTAATGGGAGTACCTGGACTCTTGGCATGCATATTGTCAAATTTTTAGATGGCACGCTTCTTTATTGTAGATCATATGGAATATAAAACATTCAGAAGGGAGCAGTACTGCCTGAAAGGGGAAACTATAGACCAAGGCCAAGAGAGGCAGTATTTTATAAATACCTACGGTGTTATTCCCCCTCTTAACTTCTATTTGCTTTCTTCCTTTTATTTATTTTTTTTAATCCTACAAGGGCCTGAAATGAGCATATATTGACTTATATTTCTTTCTTTCCAGTAAAGATTTATAATATTGAGTTACTACTGCAGATGAACCAGAGCTGCTACACAGCTTT
The DNA here is from genome assembly GCA_013397555.1 of Urocynchramus pylzowi. Taxonomy (NCBI): domain Eukaryota; kingdom Metazoa; phylum Chordata; class Aves; order Passeriformes; family Fringillidae; genus Urocynchramus; species Urocynchramus pylzowi. The sequence goes on from VZRH01000931.1 coordinate 142,300, forward strand.
TGACATTGTTGAAACAATAGACTGCAGGCATAAATCCAAAACACTACTGAATGAAATAATTTTGGTGACTTTTGCCATTAACCAGGAGGGTTTTAATACTATAACGAATATTTAACATTTCTCTTCTATTTTTATTAGCGCTTGTAACACCTTATAAACTACAAGAAGCACTTACTGCTTTGTTCCATATATAAATTTCCTGTCTTGGAGTGTAAACTTCTAGACACCATTTAGAAACCATTCTTAAAATGGAAGAACACTCCAGCAATACTTCAGGATAAATATATAAATAATTCTATGGGATGTTTAGTAACTGCAATTTCAAAGGATGACTAAGAGCACATTTCTCACCTGAAATGCAGTGCACAAGGCCCACTCCCACTCAGGAGTTTCCACAGGAAAGGAAGAAAAAAATAAACCTATAAAGTCACTTGTGTTTCATGCAGAAACTAATGTGTATAGGAAACAGATATTTAACTCTCCACCAGTGTATTCTGTAGGGGTTTGTGGATTTACAGTGGAATATTCCAAGGGAAACTACATTCAAGGCATGCTGGCACAGAAGCATTTTCTATTTGATACTATCCTGGCAGCTGCTGTCCCGTGTCCTTTCTCTAGGTGCACACACTATGCAGGAGTGGGAAGAAGTCTAATCTGGGAAACTCTAAATTAAGGCTTGCCTACACTTTGTGCTTCGCCTAGGCTCTTAAACTTGTTTTTGATCAGCTATGACTATTTTCATGCAAAATCTTACTTCACAGAAGTTTATTTGCATTTTAAACTTGCAGTTCCTTTCCCAGAATAGGATTTGAAGGTTGGACTCAATGATCTTGGGGTTTTTTTCCAATATAAATGATTTTGTGATATACAGACAAATATTATCTTTCTGGTGTACCACTACAGAAGACTGTGGGTATCCCCTCACACGTGGTACCTGAGTGCTGATTCACAGCAGAAGTCTGATACCACAGGCTTTATGGAAAGACTGTTTTTCTCCCTCAAACTGAATCCCTGCTCATTTAAGCCAGGCAAAAGGACCCCCAAACCAAACAGAGTGGCTTGAAGCCTTGCTTGGTGCCTTCTCATTTAGAATGAGTGCTTTTGATCATGTCACACCATTTATCCACCACCTCCCCAAATACACACCAAAAGATCTTCAAGGCTCAGTTTGCATCTCCTGCCCTCTGGCTGGTGTAGCACCAGAGCCTGCTGCTGCTCTGCAGTTTGCTCCACTTGCCCCTTATTAATGGCTTCCCATTCTCCCTGTGGTACCTCCCAGTGTGAGCAGCTCCCTTTCTCCCTAGGGTACCTCCCCTGGCAGCTCCGTGACCTTTGCAGAGCGCGGAGGGAGAAGAGAGGAGATGCGAGTTTAGAAGTGGGGTTTGATCTACCCCACGAACACTGACCACACTGCGAAACAAACAGCTGCAAGAGGAGACAAAGAAGGTCTGAGAACGGAAACCAAAGTATTCTGAAAGCTGGGAGTGGTTAGACTCGATGAAGAGCCACAGCAGCTGACGGGGAGGGAGCTGGGAGCGGGAGGAGGGAGCGCTCCGTCACATGCGCTCGGCAGATTATCATTTTTCAATACTCACATTAAGAACAAGAAAACCACAAAGTTTCATAACTTGTCATTTAGCTTAAGTAGGGGGGAGGGGGGGGAAGGGGGAGATGAAAGAAAAAATAAAAATAAAAAAAACCCCCTAAGGTTAAAAGAGGAATAATAAAAACATCTCTGAACCACAGAGAATTGCAAGGTGACCTTCAGATGAAATCTGGGGTGAGCAACCCAGCTCTTGCCTTCAGATGTCATTCATCTCCTAACTCAGTCCTTGCAAAGGAAGGACAAAAGGAGCTTCTTGAGTCATCTGCAGGAAGATGAACAGAACAAGGACCTTCTGTTTGTACTTCTGTGTTCCTCTTTTTAAAATAATAACAGAGAATAGTATGATCTGAAGTGGCTGCCTGGGGAATTTTTGTCTTTCTGATTTTAGTACACATCTCTCAGCGCTGACTGAAGGATCCATGCAAATAAGTGGAGGGTTTGCACCGAAGGGACTGCACGGGGAAAACAGCCAAACTGATTGCACACCCATCAGTTCACACACAAGCACTGCCAAGTGCCTGGAGTACACAATCCAAAAAAGACAACAGCACATTGTGTTCCCTTGCACTGGTTTAACTTCTCTCACTTCTTTTAATAATTGCTCCTATTTAAGATACAAATCTGATTTTTCACGTAACCTTCTGTTGCCCTTTTGTAACAGTTTTAGTTCCTAGATCTCAGGAACCTCATAAGTGTTATGGTCTCTGGTGTTATTTAGCTGTGGAAATGGAGGTGCTCTTGAAAATTATGAAAATGATGACACATTTGTCATCAAATGATGACATCATTTGGTTTGTGCCAACCTTACTGTGAGGGGATAATGCTGAAATCTCATTCAGACCTCTCGAATTCCAGTCCCTTCTTTTGAAAACTGCTGTCATTTTAAAATATGTATGTATGGTAAAATATGTCATGTGCCAGGGTATAAGCCAAACACTGAGCACAGACAGTAGATAAAAGCTATTTTTCTTATGATCAAATTATGTTTATTATTATTGTCTACCACGTGTTTTCTTGCACACTCCTTTGAAGCATCTGTTGTCTACTGTCAGTAATTGGAAACGTGGAACAAGACAACTATAAGACTTTGACTGGTGTAACAGTTCCTATGATCTAATGTTTAATAAACCTCAGGAGTTAAAAAACAACAGCTCATTTGCTCAGTATTAGTATCTAGGAAGCTTGCCTGAGTGAATGAAGGCTGGTTCTTATTGCATTCAAGCTCTCAGCATCAATAACACAAAAGGGTTTAGCCCCTCACGTGCTTTTAATAAACATTAACTCCCTGAGTATGAACCCATTCATTTAGTGGTGAAATAAAATTCTCTGACACTGCCCCAGCTCTGTCTCCCAAGTGCAGCTGAGTCCCTGGACATAAGGCAGTCAGGTGAGAAGTTTGAAACAGTGTTAAGCATCTCCAAGACTGTGGAAAATGTTCTTCATCTCCTGAGATGTGTCTGCATTTCACAGACAGATGCACCATCATGGGACAAAGGCTATTGTTACCTCTTAGAAGAGGTTCCTCAAAGTAGGGATGATGCTCCTGAGTCAGCTCCTGAGCAATGAGAGAGCATCTGAAATGGTGAGGAAGTCTGAGTGGTGGTGCACACCTCCATGAGGATGTTGGTACCTCCAACATGTGCAGATCTTAGGGACATGACAGTGTTGGGTTTGTAGTGGAACTGGATGATCTTAAGGGTCAACCTAAACAATCCAGTGATTCTATGATTCAAAGACATCAACTTCTTTAACTGCCCCTTGAATGTATTGATTTTTTCAAACCCTCAAGCCAGCTAATGGATATCATCAGCTTTTTCCAATTTTCCTTTTTGTTGGAAGAAAGGTACAATCTCAGTGACTAGAAACATGAATGATCCCAGTTTAAAATCAAACAAAAACAAAAAAATCAAGACCTTTCAGGAAAAAAAAAAAAAGGGCAACAAGCAAACCTTTAAATTTTAGCCTTTTCAGTTATAAAGAGATTTCTGCACTGCCCACAATCTATCAGACCACAGTGAGTTCTGGCAAAGTGGGAAAAAAACATGCCTTTTCAGAACCAAGGTTTCACAGGTCATCCTGAGAGCTATAGCTGTTTATTTCCTACTGGAGAGACTCCCTGGGCATTCTTTGTACCTGTGGTGCCAGTGAAGCTCCTGTTGGCATTAGCAGGACTGTGTCACACAGGAGAGAGGCCTGCACTAAGGGGTCTCTTCTTAATAGGACAGTGAATTTTTACAAGCTGAAAGCGTGCATAAGCTTCAAAAGTGCAAAGGTTCCTCTGCATCCACAGCTGAGTTCTGTGTACAGAGAATTTCCCCCAGGCAACCTTTGCACAGAGAACCCCTCACCACAAGGTCTGTGCCTCCGAGGGAAGCAGCAGGTTAACACTCACCTCAACCACCCTATTAACACAGGCACCCTGGGAGTGCTGCTGCAGCAGGCAGAAGGCTCACCACGGGCTGAGGCAACACACATACCACTATGTCAGAAATAGCTGGATGTGGCAAGAGTGTCACGTCCCCCATAATTGGAAGGGGTCGGATTTCTCCGCAGCGCGGGAATGGCTAAACAGTCTGTGGTACAGTATAGGAAACCTACAAATGGCATGGGCTAGGAATCAAAAAAGAGCTGCCTGATGATGACAGTCCCAATCCTTCTCATGCCATCTGGTTGCACCATCCCTGCTCTGCACATCAGGCTGTGCATGCACTGTGGTAGAGACAGCATGTTGCTGTCTTTAGGATCGGTGGTGCAGAGACCCAATCTGGGCAAGGCGTCTGCAGCCACACATGTCCACACAGCCCCTCTGCTTCACAGAGCTGCTCAAACACAGATTAATCCAAGCCACTGAGACATGCCAGGCTCACTGTGCCATTGTGGACAGCAGCTACTGGTGGACACTTAGGAGTAACTATCCGGGAGGAAAACAGATCTTACTGGTAACAGGGACAACTGGCAGAGACCAAGACTTGCTGTATGGTAATGCCTGACTTCTCTGCAATTATATAAAGAGTGATAAGATCCCTCTGCCTAGGGAATCCTCTGTATACTCACTGATACACTGCAAAGCTTCCTAGCTAATATGTGATCCAAAATCAACCAACACCAACTGCTGAAGGCTTCTTGCATTGCAGGCGTGGCTGGGGTATCTAGGACACATCTCCTCCCTGTGGTCCACATAAAAAGGACAGACTTCCCTGTGCTGTGGAGCCTGCCAGAGGCACTCCCTTCTTCCCTTGATACGGGAGGGTGTTTAGGATGGTTAAGCTCCTCTGCTGAGCACCACAGTTGCTCTCCTCAGATGTGGGCTGAGCATAGCTCCGAGCACACCTCCGGCATGATGACAGGTTCATCATCTTGAGTGACAGGGCTAGACTTGAGGAATTTGGATACACTACACAGGAATCCACTATTAGTAGGATATGCAAGAGGCACAGGTCTAAACCAAGTAACACCAAGTGATGAAGTGAATTTGGAGCGGCGCCAGGAAGGCTACAGGACAGGAAGAAATGAAAGATTAAAGTGTTTTTAACACTGTCTCCACATGCTTAACAAGGATTCTCCCAAGAGTCTTTGCTTTAAAAATGCTCTGTGATATATAGCGTTCTTTCCAGAGCTTCCCTTTATCATCTGATGAACAGAAAGAACCACATTGCTGTGGCAGTTGGATTAATCCTTCCTAAATGGCTCATTTCTGCTTTTATTCTTAAGATGTAAAGCATGGTAATTTCACCAAAATCTGTGAGACTGCTGGGACTTTATATCAGAGTAACAACAGCATTTGGCCCACCCTTACCTACGTCTGTGCCTTTGAAGAAATGAGGGGGATGTTCTTAGATTCTCCTTTCAAAACACAGAATGCTTCAACAATGCAGGAATACAACTCACCCAGCAACTGACTCATAAAGGATGCAAGGCAGGTACTACCACAAAACAGGCCTTTGCCCTACAAATTAAGGGCTGCTGTTCCACAACTCCGAGGTGTCCCACAGAGAGACACGCCTTTCTTCAGGCATCTGAAAATGAGAGGGTGGGATGTGAACAAATCACCATAGGCTTCCTTGATGGACAATGAGGAGCAACAGGTACCCCAGAGGACAATTTGCATCACACTCTCACAGGCATCCAAGGCAGGTCAAATGGATTGCTCCCTGGAGATACCTATTTCTTACTGTTGACTGAAGAGGGAGCCCAGAGTGACCAGTTCAAACTTAGGCATCTAACTTCAAACATCTAAAGCTGTGTGAAATGAGACACACATGTTGAGGCACTAGTAGGTCATCTATCTTTTATATGTCGTAGAGTTTTAATTTTTTAATTTTTGTCATAGAGTTTTAATTTTTTAATTTTTTTAATTTTGAGCCCAACAATTTTTGTCTAAAACATTTCCTCCAGAGAGGCCTTCAGTCTTGAAGACATAAGAAGATGAAGAATTCTTCATTTCCACTGGCCCCTTCTTTTAGTGATTAACCATTATCACTGGAAAAAACACTATTGGTTCCAATATTCCCTTGGTTAATATTTTGTTTTCTTTCTCTGTCTTGAAGAGTTTGCTGTATTTTCTCTCTGGAAGTGCAGATGCAGTTTCAGATTGCCAAGTCTGAAGGCCGAGTGGACCCTTTTCCTTTTCAGATTTTAAAACCTTTGTACAAACTTGCACCCACCTAGCAGAAACATTGCTTCATCTTTATGCTTAACTAGGACATGCCTTAATAAGACCAATGTATTTGTATGCCCCAGCTTTCCAGGAACCTGCAAGAAGACTGCAAATATTAATAAATTATTGTCTCAGCATCTTTTAAAATGAATGTTGCCACAAACCCTTCAGAAACAGAGAAACTAGAGGGCAGAGAAGGCAAGTAACTGGCTCAGGTCTGGAGAGTAAGTGGGAGCAGATGTCCTCTTACCTGAACTATAACAATGTCTTTTAAGGACTGGATTTCAGCTAACATTTGGACACCTCTAGTCACATCTTGTTTCTCTTCTACTGCAAGAGGACATGAATGTATTGGAGAAATTATTTTTTTCGGTGTTGGATTTCCAATATCTAAGAAGCACCTTTTTTGTTCTCTTTATATTGCCTCCAAAAGAAAAGGTATCTGATGCAGGCTCCATGACATTACCATATATATTTTAACATAAATTACAATATATATTGCCAACAAGTCTCAATCATCATCTGAAATATTTTTGGATGGAGTTCACTTAAATTTACCTCTGAATCAGTAACCACACCAAATATCAAACAAATTCCTGCATTTACAGGTAGAAACTGGATGGTGAGGAGGGCAGTTTATTAAATCACTAAAAAACAAATCCAAAAAAAACCCCTAAACAAACAAAAAAACCAAACCAAACCAACACCCCCCAAAAAAAAAAAAAACAAAACAAACAACAACAACAACAACAAAAAGATTAGAAAAACACCCAAAAAAAACCAACAACAGAAAAAGGGGGTTGTCTGAACACTAAACATGCTAGAAATAGCCATTTGGCACAAGTGCTAATTCTCTTTATTCAATTGCCATTATTTATATTATCAAGGATAAGGAGCCTATTGCACATTGCACTGCACAATAACAGAAAGGATAGTCCAGGTTTTTATTTTCATGAGCTCCATCTAACACAGCCAAAGTGAAAGAATATAGTTGAAAACATCTCCATATAAAAAGCCCCCACAGCTACATATAGATACTAGATAAAGCTAATCATATCATGATGATAATGTTTCTATGATCAGTTTCCAAAAACACCTAGTAACAACAAGGTTCCTGCCAATTTTAAGCTGTTTCATAATGGACATGAACAAGAGATATCCCAAAGTATAAAAATCTCTCCTCCTCTTCAGTTCTGTTGTCTCTGCCTTACAGAACTTTCTTCAATTCATATTTATTGCAATGTGTGTGCATTGTTTTTCCCACTTCAAACTGAATATTCCCCTTGAAGAACTTGGCCTTTAACAGATTTTTTTTATCACTGTGCCTGTCTAGAGAAGACTGTACTGTTATAAATGGTCCCCATTTCAATTGCATTATTATTATATCATCATTATCATCATCATCATCATCATCATCATTAGTATTAGTATTTGTATTAGTATTGCATTTTTGTTCACACGTACTTTAGTACATTTAGTTTTTAAGGAACTGGCTTAAATGGATGATGAAGTTGTTAAGCACCTGCAAGCAGAGCTGGAATCTCACTGGGTTTGCTTTTACAACAACCAGGCCAGAGCCTGACTCTCAAACCCACTGCAAAATACTTTCATCAAACTGTCCAACCAAAACATAGATTTAGAAATGTCCACATACTTTCCCAGAGTATTTAGTGCTTTAGAAGGTCATAATAAAAGTACTAGTTTTATTATTCCACAGTTTCAGCAGATGGTCTGAACTATTAAGAGTCAATTTGAGCCTATTAAAAATGTCATCTATTCTATTTCCAGACAATATCACAGCGGTTCAACCTCATTACTTATCTGTCACTATAAAGAGCAGATAAACCTTCATCCATCACATCCAATGACTTTTTGCCCAGAATTCTGGATCTTTTTTTCCTTTGCTAAATTATTCCTCTCCTCTCAGTTCCACAGCAATGTGGGCACCCATTCCCTATTCCCCCACACAAATATAAATACATTTATATGCTTATTTAGTCTTCATGTAGCACATTTTCCAAAGAATCTCAAAGGATATCCCAAAGTACAAATGCATCTTTACACCCATTACTCAAATAAGACTTCTGAGGTATGGGGTCATTTGTGTCCACAATTAAAAAAAAAATGGTCTCTGAAGGTAAATAAAGAAATCAGTGCTGACATGGCACAAGCTTCCCTTTTGCAATCATATAGACTCCCAGAATTTCCAGAAGTACTCTCTCCTCTTTTTTTCTTCCAGTTGTTGCTCTGGTTCCTTAAATCAATCATTCTTTTAAAAATTTCCCAAATACTTATACACCATTTTTGCCTTGGTTTAAAGCTAGTTTTCCTTGGAAAAGATGAATTTTATTTCTGCCATTCCTGACTTAAGATCTACACAAGAAAGGCTTTAGAACATTTTTTTTTTTTTTTTTATTCAAGGAGTGGTGCTTTACACTGCATATTGATTAGCAAAGTCATTAATAACTTATTCCCAAATTTTTAAAAAAGCAGCCTGATCTTTGGAGACCCCGTTTTGAAGATTAAGATCCATATAAAAAACTCATATCTCTCTTTTACATCTTTTATAAAATTAGCTACAAGCTAAGTAATTGCAATTTGAAGGATTTAAAACTTCTAGGGATATTCAGAGACATTAATTTTATCAATTAGGTCTATACAATGCTTAATAATGGCCAACTTGTTGAAACAAAGGATCATTGACAGCCATGACTACTATATTTATTCATGTTTATGGATACATGAGAAACAATTACTCAAGGTAGAGCAATCCAGTATGTTACCCTGTGTCTACAGCTGTGATATACTTTATTGGGTGAATTGAGAGGGGGAAAAGGAAAATTTTTACTGCCATAATTCAATCACATTAGGAGAA
>VZRH01000931.1:151471-189328 GCA_013397555.1 Urocynchramus pylzowi
AAAAAAAAAAAAAAAAAGTGATGCATATTATCTATTTTTATATGACAATATAGAAAGAGACACAAAAAAAAAAGTGATGGTTTGAGCTCATTAAAGAGATATATTTTCTTATATGTAATACAACTGACACTTTAGGGGAATATGACTTTTTTCCCATTACAGAGAATATCTGAAACATGAGAAGCATCAATCAATACCTGAAGTTCCTTGAGAGGCAGCATTAAACAAGAGAAAAAATCTCTTCCTTTTTCTGTTGTGTTCTGCTATGAGTGTCCACACTAAAGGTCTGTGTCTGCCAGCCAAGGCAATTAATGATTAATGAAAACAGACAAAGCTGTTTTAGAGAAAGGGGGAAACCCATGAAACTGAGCATTCCATGATGGCTTCATTAAAAAGAAGTCTGAGCACCAACTTCTGGGGGAAAAAGAAGTACAAAGCATTTTTCTGCATCTTTGTGCTCCCACCAAGGAAGTTGCTGAACCTTTTTCCTGTGGGGTTTCATGGACTGCATGGGAGAAAAGGCCTTCACCAGGTAGAAACCTGCAGCAAAATTGTCCATCTATGGTGATCTGTAGCTCTTCTCATCTCTGAGTCACCTGGGTGGGAACTGATTTTGGACTGGATCACTCGAGCCACTCCCTGAGGCTGAGGTTTCAGCCATCCCATCCCCAGCATCCTTGACACACTGAGGCTGGGCTGTGCCACGCACTGGAGGAGGTGTCTCCCAGCTTGACAGCTGCTCCTACTGCTTGCAAGATCTTGAGAGTTGTAACTGTTTAACTAATATTTACTCTATTTCAGCTTATGGGCTGGATTTTGTCTTTTGTAGCCAGCTGGAGGGGCACTTTTCCAGTGGAAAGCACAGGAGAAATTTGGTCTGGTTTGGCCAGAATCCCGCCTGTGATCCCCTGAGGAGAAGACGTTGCCATGGCAGCTTTGCTGTTCCTTCAGCTGGTGCAATAGCTGCTGTTGCCACATTAAGCCAGCTCTGCTGGTCTGTGAAGGTGAGCTGCCTCTCCAGGTAATCACAAACATGCCTGCTTCCCCATGTGCTTCTGCTGCTTGTCCCTCCATCTGCCTAAGGTACACAAATATTTTGTTATCCTTTCTGCAGGAGGTGACCTGCCACGGCTGTCATGCTGTTCATCTCTCCACATTTTAGCAGCCAGCTCTGTCATGTAATGGGCTGCAGCTTTTGCTGAGGGACTCAAGCTGCCCCATTAAGGCCCTTACCAGCAACAGGAGAGTGATGTCAATTAATTTCAGTCTGAGCTCTGCAGAGTCATTCACCCTCTCCTTTTTGTGCTTTTTCTTGTGTCCGTGGCATGTGAAGGTGCTACAAAAAAACAGCTGATGAAAGGTTGCACTGCTCAGGATGGATGCAGCCTGAGCCTGAGGATCTCAGACTTTGGAGAGCTGAGCAAGGTTGTCCCCTTTGCAAACACAGTGCTGTCCCCTTGCAAACCTCACCTCTTATACAAGGCTGGGTCGCACAGATGAGCCAGAGTTGAAGCCCTTTGTCTCTCAAATCCACATCTCACACCCCACTGGAGAAAGCCCTAAGGCCACTGATGACTCTGAGCAGCAGACATTCACCCGTCTAGCCTGCTGAAACTGTGCCAGATTAAATCAATGGGATCGTAAGCATTTAAACAGGAATTACTCCTGCTCAACCAGCTAAAAACGTCCTTTATTAGGCAACAGCCTCACTCGCACCCCTCTGCTTGAGCTATAAACAAAGCACATCAAGCTGGAGGCTGCACAGTGGAGGTAGAAGCCTGCTCAAGGTTCAGCCCTTGCAGAAGAAGAAAGGAAGAGGTGTGCTTTATTGCACACGGATTCTGCAGTTCTGGAAATGATACAGCTACCCTACCCATATCACAGGGCAGGTCTGAGAAGTGAACACATGATTAAGAGCTTTGAGAGCTCTGTGCTAAAAAGAGATGCAGCAATGTTGCTGTGATTTAATTCATGCATGCATGCACTTCAACCCAGACTAATTCCCCAGGGTTAAAATGAAATGGAGTTTAAATCTAACAAGGGTAGAAACTCGTAACCAATTCCTGTGCTTCTCAAAGAGAATATCAAATGACATGAAATCCTTAATTGCCCTGAATGAGACACAGACATCTGAAATGGAGTTACGTCTCTCCTATCTAAAAAAAAAAAAACAACAAACCAAAAAACCACCTTAAATTAATTCTTTACCTTCCTTCCACCACCCTTAGAAAATGAAACTTCTTCAGGCATAAAAATAGACTAAGCTTTACTAAAACCAAGTGCAGATTTAAGCACCTACATTAAAGGGCAAGCTGCTTGCACAACTGATATGATATTATGAAACTTCAGACATTTCTTTCACAACTGACAAGGAACTGAATGCATTAGACAGGCCTGTTTCACATCTGAAGCCACAAAGGCTCCCAAGTCCGTATGCCTGTGGATTTTTCTCTGAACTCCATTGTTTGTGGTTAAAACACCAAAAAGGGTCTGACCCATTTTAAAAGAAGGAAATCATATTTCTTAGTCTGCAAATGATACTCACTACTAGCAGAAAAACAACTGAAGCTTAATCCTCCTGAAGAAAGGAAATGTCCCAGGTCAAAGTCACAGCACATAATCCCCCCCAGAAAGTAAGGGGAAAATAAAACACACCAGGTCCAGGCTGGTCATGCAGAACCACACAGCATCGGCAAAGTTTACAAATCACTCTGTCAAACACAGCTGATTTTCATCTAACAAAGCAATGATGTTTTTGGTGGAAGGTTAGCATTGCTTTCTTGGCAGAGCAGAATTGTACCTTTATTCTGAAATATCACTTCATGGTGAGAAGTGTTGCACACAGTAATGAAAAACAATAATCTGTCTTCAAAGTCCTTTTGAAAGGTCTAGCTCATTCCAGTTCCTCAGGGCAAAGCAGGACAAAGTGAAGTGGAATTGCTTCCATTTCACAGATGGGAGAGATGAGGCAACAAAGAAGAGGATTAAATTGGGGGAGGGCTGGTGTGATGCTGTTTTGGGATGTTCAGATTGCAGTCTCAGGCAACCATCTTTTTACATTTACATTCGACTATGGGGTAAACATTTCTGTGCTTTTCACCAATGAAGTACATGAGATCACTACATCTGCAACTCATTGTGCAGCCTGAGTGCACCAATTGGCCTGAACATCAGTGAAGTAAGCCCACAAGTTTGGATGAATCTCTGGCCTCTCGCCAAGCATGCAGAGATCTTGTTTCTTAGAATAATTACTGAATTAAACTCTTTGCAGGGAGAAGAGGAAATGGCAGGAGCCAATTTTTTTGCCAAGTCTTAGCACGAGAACTGAGGACATCCTGGGTTTCTTGCCTGCTCAGACCACTGAGTTTCCTCTACGTTCCAGCAAATCCCAGTGTAAATGGATTTAGCAACAGGGAAGGCACATACCCAAGCAGGGAGTTTGATCCCACTGCTGAAGGGAAGAGAGACAAAGACTGTTAACATGACTACAGACAATCTAGCACTGAACTTGTGGACTGCTCATTTTCCCTTGGAAACACAAGCTAATCGCTTTCCCTTTTCCTGACACTCTGCAATGAGCTGCTCTCCAAGGCGCTGACCCTGTTATTACTGACTACCAAGTTTAACACTTATTATCATGGTAAGTCTCATTGTTTAAGGCAGCCTTTGCCTAATGGTTTTCACATACACTTTACACCTGGCTTAATTCAACACTGCCTCGTTCTAGTGCAAAAAACAGTGAAAAAGATATGCTTTGCTTGCAAAGTGTGCATTTTCTACAGTGCCCATGCTTGCAAGATGTAGGGCAATGCCCACCAGGACCCCAGTTTGTGTGGGCCAAGCTGAGGCTCAGAGAACACTGAAACGAGTCTCTCTGTGAATCACAAATCCAAAAAGGAAGTGAGAGAGACTTCATCTGTCCTTACCACCTGTAGATTTCACACCACAATAGCCACGCATCACAGAATTATAAAGTCACAGAATGGTTTGGGTTGGGAAGAATTTTAAAGCTCATCCACCTCTACCCCCTGCCATGGGCAGGGACACCTTCCACTATCCCAGGTTGCTCCAAACCCCATCCAACTTGGCCTTGGACTCTTCCAGGGATGGGGCAGCCACAGCTTCTCTGGGCAAGCCATGCAAGTTCCTCACCACTCTCACATCCAAGAATTTTTTCCTTGTATCTAATCTAATCCTACTTTCTGGCAGTATGAAGCCACACTGCCTTGTCCTGTCACTCAAAACTCCTGTAAATTGTTCCTCTCCTTCTTTCCTGTTGGCTCCCTCCAGACACTGGAAGGCTACAATTGGATCACTCCAAAGCCTTCCCTTTTGCAGCTTGAACAATCCCAATTCTTTCAGCCTTTGCCCACAGCAGAGTTGCTCCATCCCTCTGATCTTCCTGGTGCCTCCTCCAGCAGCTCCACGTCCTTGTGCTGTTGGAGCCAGGGCTGGGGCAGCTCTGCAGGTGGGCTCTCACCTGAGCCCAGGGGCAGAGGGGCAGAACAACCTCATTCAAGTCTAGTAAAGTTCAAATAATCACGTATCCTTCAAAAATCTCCTATCATGTCCCAAGACAACCAGTCTCCAGGAACCATCTTGGTTTTATCTGCTAAACCTTTGCCTCTTTATTGCAACTTGTGCTGTTTTTAACTTCTGGTCAGTGGGTTTGTTCTGTTTTTCTCATTGTGGTGGTTACTTTCTATGGGTAATTTTTCTTATATAGAACTCCAGAACTTGTATTTTAATGTGTATCACTATGAGCTAGCTGGCAGGTTAATCTGTTTCAGTGTCTGTCGTCATGAACAAGCAATTTGTTCGTAGAAGGAATTATAAAAAGGATGTGAAATCATGACAGTCCGGGTAATTTCCTTTCCAACTATAACTCTGTTGACATTAACTACAACATTAGCAGCCATGAATACGGTTTGTCATGTACAGTCCATGAAAAGAAGAAAACAAATGGAAAAGTTAAATATTTACTCTCTGACAGCTTATTTTTTTGCAAGTGTGTTTTTTAACTAAAGTTATCCAAAGCCTTCCCAAACCATTTTGCCAAGGGAACTGCTGTTTGCAGGATCAGGAGATTATGTTTGCTTAAGCACATCTGTGGTGCCAAAAGAAAATAAATAAAAAAAATTTAAAAAAACTTCTTTCACCCATTCCTCATCCATTATTTTATTAACCACAATTGTAAGGTTAGAAAAATACCCACTCCATTAGCCCCTAGGGCACAAGACAAAGGATTCCAAAGCCCATTTTGTACTCAGTTCTGCTGAATTTCAGCACCTACTGATACTGTGTGGCATCACACAAAGTCGACTGGATTGTGACTTTTTTAAATGTCAACTTGGTCAAATTATGCTTTTGGTTATTAACAAATACCATACCTGAGGGTCAGCTCAGACTTTCCACTACATTCTCAAGGTGACTGAATGATGAACAAACCATCAGTGGGAAATTTGGATGCTGGCATATGCCATCTGGTTAGCTTTTAGAAAGAGGAAGTGAGAAGATGTATGGTTAATTTGCCCAAGTAGTTCAAAATAAAAGAAAAATATTTGAAATAAGAAAAAACCTGCAGTTCTTCTGTCTTCACTTTCTTATGCAGATACCTATGATCAGACTTTTATTTGCACAGAGAGATGCCAAAATAAACAGGACTTGTTCTCAGGAGCATCCATTAACTTCAATTTGAGTACTGGGTGTGCTAAGCCTCTCTCTAAGAAAGTTTACTTTTAAGTGCCTAAAAAGGATTGAAGTGACTGGCTAAGAAACAATCATCCTGATTTGGACATTTCTGGCAAGGCAAAAGCATGGGGATAATGGGATGTCTGAAATTGATTTGTTTCCTGACTGGATCAAATTCCAGACTGAATTACTATAAGTGGCCAAAGCACAGAGAAAGGAACTAATGTGGGACTGTTTGCTGTGGGTAGCATAAGAAATTATGTAATTAAGCTGAGGTGGAGGAAATATGGACGAGACATTTAAGGAAACAAGTAAAAGGTAAGGAGAGTTGCATGATGGTGCAGGATGCTGAAGGACTCAGCATTGCTGGACCTGCATTGGAGGAAATCAGACAAATGAGTTTGGGGTAGAGCTGGCCCTGCTTTAGAGAGGATGGATTCAGTGACCTCCTGAGCCTGGTCTGGCAAGAATTCTGTCATGAACAGCTCTAGAGAGAAAGCATCTTGAGGTGACAAGCACCAGTAACAGACTCATGCGTCACTCCCCAGATGGTTATACCTTTGGTATTACTGTGACCTGATATTCTTTGTGGGTGAGGATGGGAGGAGAGGAGAGGAGAGAAGCTCTTCCCTCCACTGTGTGAGAAGCACTTAATTGAGACAATGAAAGAGGAATAAGCATAATTTTTCTCTGTACAGTTATGTGGCATCTTTCATATCAAGATCTCAAAGCACTTATAGTGAAATCCATTCAATTTGAATTGAAGGGGATGCATTAATCTGCTCATTTATAAAATCTAAAGGAAGCTAAAAAGGTGAGGTGTTTTGTCCACAGGCTGTGACAGCAGAGCAGGAGCAAAGCTGGAAGTACAACCTTGGGGCCAAATTCTATCCAAAGTCAGATTCTTCCTCCTCCAAAAGCATTGGAAACAGGACACTAGTAATTCAGGGAAATTTGATTCCCAGCATTCTGCTGTAAGATGACAAAAGATCCTATAGCCTCACGGTCTTCAAACACCCTTTGAATCTCTTTCTTCTCTATCCCACTGCTGTTTGTGTCCATTTCAGCACTGAACCACCCAAAGAAAATGTCAGAATAAAGCAAAGATCTCTGGATAGAGAAACATTTCTGTCACACACATGGGAAAACACTCTCGGAACACCACAGTGATCATGGTGCTGTGTACGAACTGCAGGACACATTGGCTATTCTAGACACCAGGTGTCTGGGACATAATGACCTCTTAATTAATGGCTAAATAATGACCACTGACAATTAAGCTGTCAGAAGACAGAAGAAAGAATAATGGTAAGTACAATTCGCTATTTACCAGAGGAGCACCTCCCATTTCTTAGGCCCTGTGCTCAGTCCTTAAACGCCTTTCTTGTCCACATAGCATGTGGACATATGTGTTGTTTCCTTGAATAAAGAGAAATATAGTTTCAGTCCAAAAGAAGCCTTCCACAAAATGGGAAATTAAGAAATTAGAAATATCTCTTTCCGCATTCAGCTTGGGGAGCACAACAGGAAGAAAAGTCTGCCTGAAATTTTAACAACAGCTGTGGAAATACCCACATATGAGTTCTAGCTTTTTCAGCTATAGCAAGGTTTCCCTGCTGGAAAACCCTTGGGCCTGTCCATCTGCCATACAGTATGGTGAATACTACTACAATGGCACTTTAACAATAACTGTGCTCTTTTGAACCTCCCCATTCAAGTCACTCCATTGATTACTCAGAAGAATGCAGACTCTTGTGTTATTTGATCGGCACATATACTCTGAGCATTTAATCCCCTCAAATATTTTTCAATAACTTCCTTTAATTACAAGGAAAACACGTCGAGTGATGCATGCATTGAAGAGCTTCCCCTCATGTCCCTCTCTCTCTCTCTCTCTTTTTTTTTTTTTTTTTCTGTTTAATGAAGAATTTGAATCACTTTTCAACTTCTTAATCCTATAATCCTGGAAGGAATTTGCTCTCTTCCAAACCCTGGGGGTGGTAGGCTTATGCTTAGTACAGTACACCCTGGAGATCTTGCAGCAGGGTCTTTCCAGAGGAGTCCCAAATACCTGCATTCCTCAGCTGTGTGGTCACCATGTAACTCAACCTCACCAAAAACACCTCCTCTCAGTGGTTCAAGGATTGACTTTTTCATGGGAAGTGCAGGGATAACATGGCACACTAGACACAAAGTGTGCAGAGATCCAAGCTTTGCCAGAAGGAACGGGGTGCTCTGTGCCAACCAGGACGGTTTCAACAACACCTTTATTCCCTTCAATGAATCCATTCTTCTGGAAAAAATAAGTCAGGGGAAGGGTGACCCTGCTAATGCTACATCCTTGCACCTCGTTGCCTCCCATTCCCTGAAAGGATGTTGGGTAATGATGGACAATCTGTAGGACTGGTCTTGTTGGGAGGGTTGGACTGAGCCTGTTGGGTGCACAGTCTTTGCCTTGAAGGGCACTGGGTGCACTTGCAGCACGCGACACTCTCCCCTGTGAGCACGGTGAACTCACTGCACAACAACTTCAGACTTGTCTGCTTTTGTTTCAAGAAAAGCCTTCCTTGTCACAGCGAGACAGCTCTCTTTGCAGAGAGCCCAAAGTCCATGATTTTCCTCCCCCTGGCATTCCTGCAGAGCCAAGGAACTCTAATAAATGTACTCCAAAGCACAATTTTTCCACCTTGTCTTTCCAGGCTGTTGGTTCTCAAGGGGTGGGCTGTGGATCTTTAGGGACCCATAAAATGGGGAAAAAATGGTGCATGGAACAACTGTAAAAGAGTAAAACCACAGTAACAACCCAAACCATTCCCTCGTAATTCCGTATGTGCCAGCAAGCAGACAGGGTGAAAAAAAGGCTGTAAATACACTTTCAAAGTTTTGCAGCATTTTTAGCTGTTTGTAAATCAAACACCTTGGGGCTCCGTTGACCAGAGCAAATCTTGGCTTACTCTCCAAACATCTGAGCATTCTTTCATTACAAGCAGTAGCAAAACACTGTGAAAAGGCATCTGTTATTCACTCCTCTCCCATTCTAGGTCACGCTCCTCAGCTCTCTTTCTTTTTCTCATGCTTGTTAGTTCAAGTAACCATTGTTTTGTCAGTGGTTAGTTATCTAATCCCATTACACATAACCGTTGTCATTGTGTTTTGTGCTAAAGCAACAACACTGAGAAACGGGTTGGGAAACCTGAACTGCCCAAAGTGCATCTATCTCTGTCCTAGTTGAGATAAGATGCCATCAGAGGCCTCAGCTGAGGGGTGTTTGGATGAATAGGAGCACACAGGACACCTTGATGTTAATGTGAACACAGCACAGACACATTGCACACGCCAAGGACATGTAGGGAAAAAGAGTGTTCCTTGTACATCATCTCCCTCCATTTGAGGGAACTAAAACTTGCAGGCAAATTCAGTGCTGGATCAGCCTGAAAGCCTGGCCTGTTTTCAAAGGTTTGCACATTTTAGTGCGGCTCCAATGATCAGTTTTATGATCTGACAATTGACAAACCTGCTAACACGTTAATCACAGCTCAGCTGGCAGAGGATGATGAAAAATTATGTCATAGTGTGATGTATGACTGCTGCTTTCCATTGCTGTTGTAGACTCCGTCCAGCACCTATTTCATACCCAAACAGGCCATCTCATGTCTCTCCTCCTGTGGGGGCAATGAGTTCCCTGCTTGCCTGGCTGAAGCATCATGTTAATAGGCAGGAGCATGAATTAGACACCTGTCATTGATGCAAAGAAACTGTCTTCTATTTTCCAAAATTCTTGAGCTATTTCACCATCAACTTTCATTAAGGGAACAGAACTCTCCTATCTTCAGAGGAACTGCTGACAAAGAAAGCTGAGTGAAGGAACGCACCTCCAGGAATATTTTTCAGCATATATGGCAAGCTGTGTGTACATGACAGCAGCTGATGGGTTACACACTGATGTCCTCTTTAGGAGAAAAGTCTCATTAGAGCAGACAGGACTGACAGTTTCTATCCAGACTTGGCATGTACGTAGTGCCACCCTCACCTCCAGCTTGGACAGGAGCTGGGCAGGTTTAATGAACAAAACCCATTAAAACAATGGGTTTAATGAACAAAACCCTCCTGGTTTGCAGGAGGGTGAGCCAAGTCACATAGAAGTTGTCACTTACTGCAGGTCACATGTCAATTCCAGACTGGATCTAGTGACAGAATACAGGAAAAGAACTGAAGGAGCAGGGTATTTTTGTCGAGGTGAAATCTACATAAAATACCTCAGGAAGTGCATTTCCTCATGTACTGGAAGGAAAAAAATATAAAATCCAATTCTTTTCATCCTCTCACTTATGTTTCCTCTCTTTCATCCTTTTCCTCTCCATCTGTCTCAATGTACACCTTTCAATAAGAAAACTCTTTATTTTTTTTCCTTCAGAATCCCACTCTCTAGTTTTGGAGCCAAAATTGTTGGATGAATTTAATCCCAGTGTGGGGTCATTTATTTTGGAAACACTCTACTGGTTTTTTGCACAGAATTTGTGGTAAAAATACAAAAAGCCTAGATAAAAATCACCAATTCTCACTAGGAAAGCATACACCCATGCCTTTCTAGCACTCTCACTGCCTTTGTCCTTGTAACAGCTGTATTATCATCTGTGACCCCAACACTTACACACACTTCAAAGCCCTGTAAGGACTATTATTCCCTCTCAAAAGTAGAAGAAAGTGAAATTCACTTCAACAGGAAACTGGCAAGCTTGTGGTGGGACAAAATAAACATTCTGGAGAGAGAGCCCTGGGGAGATGGCTCACCTCCAGTAGCATGGACCAAAGGGTTTTCTGCAACAAGGGGAATTTTTTTTTTTTTTGCTCAAAGAGTTGCACCCAGCAAAGATAACCTGAGAAGGTTTCTAAGTAATAATAATACTACTCTTAATAATAAATCTAAACAATTCCCATAAACACTTTTTTTTGCTGCTGTTTATTATTTATCTAAGACAAAATCCAGGGATACCCCTGGCCCACAGCAAAACCTCCTCTAAGCCCAAGCCTCCTCTCTTCATGGACAGCAGAGTCACCATGAGCAGAAGAGCAGGAACAAAGGCCAAGGGTGCTGGCAGGGCACAGCAGTCAGTGTGTCACTGTGATAATCTGCTTAAAGGAGGAGGCCAGAGCATCATTAAATAGCCTGGCCTGAAGTCCTAATGGAGCAGCTGGAAGATCTGGTGTTCTTTCCATACTAAACTGTAGCTCATGTGTTACTTTACATATGTACCTAGAAATTAGTTCAGCCCCAAGCCCTGAATCTCACCATTCTCCATCACCAGAGACATAAACCTCCTCTTCTCAAGTCACTCTTGAAAAGGTGACACCTACTCTTTTAATCTACATTTGGGAAGCCACAAAACTAAATAAGCAGATGTTGTCACACATTTTTCCTCTGGCAGCCATAAAACCATGCACAACAAAATCTCCTAAAAAAAATCATTGCAAATAAACAATGCACATGAAAAAGGCCAAAACAACAAAAATCCAAACCAAAACCAGGAGAGTAGGCCTTTTAGAACAGACTTTTCTGTGATTTTGTTTTGACATTATCGGGGAGGATGATTTGAGTTTCCAAACATTTTTTAGCAGTTCAGCAGGATGAAGAGCAACCAGCTGGAAGTCATGTAGCAGATGGCCACTGGGATCCTCAAAAGATAGGAGGACCTCACTTGGCTTGTATGAGACCAAGACAGAAATACTTTCAACCTGGAAATCCATCTGGGACTAGATGTCCACATGGTTCAGGCAGATAATGCTCGGGTAATAATCACTTCCTTTGCTATCCTTGTTTTCTCCTGAATTTGAATGACTTTCTTCATTCATTGGCATCAGCTATTTTTCGTTCTTTCAGGAGGTAAAATTGAATTTCTTACTGAAGTTCATTCAAATACCCTCACTTCCACCTGGATTTTCTCACGCTTTTGTCAGTTTAATCAAAATGTGCCTGGATGTCTTATCCCTCCAAGACCAGCCCATGTGCTCACAACTTTTGCAGCAGGCAAGAGGTCTGTATTTCAATGCCAATTATTCATTAATTAGAATGGGTAAACTTAAAGGCTTCCTGCAAGAATGCTGTTTTTATGGAGATAAAGAGAAAAACCATCTAATGAAAAAACTGTCCTTGAAAGAGGGCAATATTTTTTTCTAACAAAAAATTTATTTTTTCTACTTAGACAAATTTAGTTGGCTTCAAAGACCTTACATTGGCTTTGGACTTTTTGTAAATGGTTTCTGTGGGGTATTTTTGTGTTTGTTTTGTTTTGTTCTTTTTTCCAACTGACCAAAGTAGCTACAAGATAAATAAAGTGCTAAGTCTCAAGGGGCTGGAATTTGGGAAGGAGCAGACAATTTTCTTAAGCAGTGGTAGTGGCATTCACCTTTAACGTTTGGATGCCAAGCTGTCATCCAGCAACTTCAACACCACCCTTATCTCTCCTCTTTTCTATTTATGCATTACACAAAGCTATTTTTTCCTGGGTTTAATTGCACATCAAAGGACCAACTGAATGGATCCATTTTGGAGGTTGCTGATAGCAACTCTGGGGAATCCTGCAAATGGAGGTCTAAAATTGCAGTTCTTTTGAGTGCTGTATTAGATAATATGGGGCAGGCCAATAAAATACTCAGCAAAAGCACCCTGGCTGTGGTTCTATTATTTGCAAGTTCAAGTTGAACCTAGAGAAGATTAAACAACTAATTATTATATTAACTTGCTCCCTCTAACCACAGATTTCCTGCCAAAGGAGACACCAATGGCAATGATTATTTCAGTTTTTCAGAGGTAGTGGCAGATCTCCGAAAACACTCAGGTGTCCCATGAACACATCCTTAAAAATGGACTATAGCTTCTTATTCATTCAGGGATGTTAAAAAAAAAAAAAAAAAAAGAAAAAGAAAAAGGAATCTCCCAGTTCCCTTTAGGCCAAATATATTTGCCTTGGCAAATACGCATTTTGAAGGACTGCCCCAGGATTACAGGAACACAAAAATCACAGCACTAAAATTGATTATATTGGACATAGTATGAGACTGAGGGTTTCACTGACTTGTTAAGCAAACAGGAATACCTGCACCTCTATGTTCCCATTGTAAAAGAGATGTGAACACCACAAAGTACTTCAGCTGGCTTAAAACCATTTTCCCATCCCCAAGTTTGTCTCCTCAAAGCTTTATGCACAAGAAAGGTAAACAAGCACAGCTCCAGTCTAAGTTGAACAGCCTTTTTTGACATGTTGACTTGATTATTTCTGTCTACTTCCCCAAGGTTTCCAGCTCATACTGACTTAGCTTCTCTCAGATGAAACCTCTGGCAAAACTGCCTCTTGTGTTTCAAGATCCTTAAAACTCACTCCTTTGTCTGTCTCAATGTCAATTATTGCTTATTTATGAAAGGAAAGGAAAAGCAAACCACACCGGCCTAGACACACAAAATAATGAATAGACAAAGTTCCACATTCATAAATAAAACAACATACTTCATATAGCTCTTACATAATCTTAAGGGGTTGTTTTGTTTTAAATCTGGCACCATTTTAGTATGTCTTTTTGTTCTACTACTCTTGTGCTACTTTTAAGTAGGAGAGGTATTTGACAAGTGAATCTTCAGTGACGACAACTGTAGCTTTTATTGACTTTTTTGAAAATATTGAGCTAACTCGGAATTACTGAAGTGAACAGCACTTGTGAGTATAAACTAAAACAATAGGTTACTGGTACACACTGTGTGAGAATTTATTTAATTTTCAACCCCATAGAAACTGATGGCCAAACTAGACACACTTTAATGCTGTTGCAAAACATTTTTCCTCTCTGGAATGGACATAATCCACCTCTAGGCTTGATTCCACTACACACACACAAGTATAATTTACCATAATAATTTATAATGGTGCATAAATTTTTAATCAAGCTGGTTTCCTTAAGCTGTTTCTGTTCACTTGAGGAAATATGACTTTCTAAAGAGCACAGCCATACAAGGAGATGGACATGGGTTTGGGGTGAGGTAGAAGAGCTGTAAGACAGTTCAGTCTTGATTGCCAGTGGTTGCTCATGCCACACAGCTTGGGCCAGTCCCGTGAGGAATGCCTCCAAAGAGCTCTAGAGAACATACCTGTTTGCAGATATAGCAAACTAATTACATGGAGGCAAACCTCAATGGAAATAATAATAATAAGAATTAAAATGTTCCAAACAGTACTCATCTGGGAATCTCAATTAGCTCCACAAACAGTAATTAATTTAGCTTCTTAGCTCTCTGCAAGATAGAGAATTAGTAATCTTCCCATTTTATGGATGGGGATATACACATGCAGACATGTCAATGAGACTTCAGCTGGATTTAGACAGAACATCATCCTGCAAACTGTTCTCTACCTCTACCTTGCTCTGTCCTGTCATATCAGCTGTTATTCTCCTTTTCTTTTTGAGCAAAATTATATTCTGCTGGTTTGACAAAACCACTCCAAAGTCTCCAAGGCCTTAACATAAGCAAAGTCTGCTGTACTCACCATAAGGGTTGCATTAAATACCCTGTGCTGTGATAGAAAACATATCCAGTGGGACCCCACTGGATTTTATTTAGTAACCCAACAGTAAAGTTTCCCTAATGAGACTGATGACAAATTTGGCTTTATTTCTTTTACTAAATGTTGCTAAAACCCAGGAGATGATCCCATAAAAAAAGTCAGATTAAACACCAGGAGAGAGACCTGCCTTTGACCTCAAATGAAGGGCAGGAATTGTTGGCGCTCTGAGGGCAGCTCTCCAACACAGTGAGATAATAGATCCTTCCCTAAAATAAACACCAAGCCAGCCATACCAACAGAGCAGCCTCTAGTTTTATAATCCCTTTGCTAGTTTAAATCTCCAGATGAGTTATTATATTGCAACACATACACAATAAGTATGTCATGACCCTACAACAGTACTCTGTAAGGATACAGAGGACTAGGAAAAATAAAGAAAAAAGGTTAGTGGCTTTTCAGTCTTAAGTGAACTTGATTCGTCTGCATTATGAAAAAGAAAATATTTTGGTACTTTCAAAATCTGAATGAGTATTTGATTTTTTAGACATTCTTGCTCTCTAAAATTACCTTGAAGGAGGTTGTAACCAGTTGGGGGATGATCTTTTTTCCCAGGAAACAAGCCATAGGATAAGAGGAAATGGCCTCAAGATGCGCCAGGAGAAGTCAAGGTTGGACATCAGGAAAAATTTCTCCACAGAAAGGGTTTCTAAACATTGTAAGGGACTGCCCAGGAAGGTTGTGGAGTCACCATCCCTGGAGGTCAAGCGATGACTGGAAGAGGGACTTTGGTCAGTTGACATGGTGGTATTCAATCAAAAGTTGGACTTGATGATATTGGAGGTCTTTTCCAACCTTAACAATTCTGTGATTCTTTTGTATGACTGTTTTAGTTGAGGGTTAACTGGATATGGTATGGACTAAGTGACTACTGAGTTACATGCTGCTCCACAAACATTCACACATAAACTATCTTTGAATGCAAGGCTATCCTGCAGGTGAGACAGGAGGTAGGAGACGCTCTCATTTATTTTTAACTATTTCTCAAAGTAGGTTGTGCCTTGGAAAAGTTATTTTTCATTGTGTCTCAGTGTCCCACAAAGAAAACTAGACTTGTAGCTGGTGTCCATGGTGGCTGTGCTGCTGTGAATACAGAGTGGACAAGAAATTTTAATCCGGGACCGTGTAAGGGGAGATTTCAGCCTCAGTCACGTTTTGCAGTTTTTGTTGACTGCAGCTTTTGTAAACTGCCAGGCAATTGGGCGTGAGGTCCATCACAATGACACTGCTGGAAAAAGGAACCACATCACCACCAGTATGTTCATCTCCTAGAGCCAAAGTCTGCCTTAGTTTTCTCAGTTTAGGGTTACTAAACATTTCCCCCGCAAAGTTCCTTCGCCACATTTCTCTGACACGAGACAGCAGCTTGTCTGTTTTGTGTCTATTTGTGGCTGATATGAACTGTGACACGTCCAGGGGATCTTTTACAATTCCTGGTGACAAGGAGGGCTGTGACCAGCAAAGTGTGTCACATATATTAGTCAGCTGCAAAGCTGAAACTGATAGCAGGGTATGAATAGAGCTGATAGCCTCATCTCTAGCTGATACTTCATGTGGCAGATCATGTTTCTAGGGACTCCTTTGCTTGCCCCAGGGATGGATAGAAAAAAGTCCTGCTGAATCCTGGTGAAAATGTGCTCATGGTGCTCAGATCAGGCTCAGATTGGATATTAGGACAGATAGCAGCAAGGCTGGTATGTGTAAAATGCACCACCAGCAGGATTCTGGAGGTGGCAATAGCTGCTGTGGGAGGGTGAAAGGAGGTAAAGACATTACTCACCCTGGAGGTCAAGCCACCTCTTGGCATCTCTTGAAGGAAGACAGAGGAAATGTCATCCCACCCTCCCCAGTCTGAACCTGACTGAAAAGGGAATTAAACCAGCTTCTAAAATCCCTGGAAGATATTGCAGCACTTACATTCAAGTTGCTAGTCAGACAGATGCACTCCTTTAATGCTCATGATTAGTGTTCTTCCCCAATGAGCAGGAAGAGAATCACAGCTCTTGTGCAAAGTGGCTGTGGGGACACCCAATAATTTCCATGGACTTGAAAGTAAATGCCAATGAAAAACTCCACCTAACTTTCCAGGGAGTGTGCACATGTACTTTTGTGCCTTTGTCACAAGGAGAGGCACAAGGTCTCCCTTTCTATCCCAGAGATAAAAGCAATCACTTTCAGAGCCACCATCACCATCACTCAATCCCAGCAGCCCACTCCTTGAGAAACTCCTTGACTTCTTGGGGGGGCTTTTTGCTTTCTCAACTCAGTGCCAGGAGGAGAATGAGAGGATGATCTCTGCATCGACAAAGTAGTTGGGAACAACAGCAGCATCTCTTGCTCCCAAGAAACTTGTCACCATTTTAGGATACTCTGCCCCATCTGGCAGGGGCAGAGGGAAGAGGATTATTCTGTGCTCTGAGATGGGTCCAAGGAAAAGAGAAAACACCAGGGGGAAAAAAGACAGAAAAGCTCTGCAAATGAGGAGTCAGCATAAACAAAGTGTATCAGCCCAGGCAAGAAGCTGAAGCATGACTGCACTAAACAAATCACAGTGGAATCAGCAACTGGCAAAGTAATTGGCGTTATTACAGCTGATGGAAAATTTCTGATGCCGCCCATGTTCGCTTTCGAAACACAGCTCAGACATTTAATTGGCTCAGTTCACATCTAGATGATTGCTCCTTTTGTCCTTCTGGAGTGTATCAAGCCTGTAGCTGCAGACAGAAACTTTTGGATGTGCCTCCCTGGCTCTTTCTATCAGCTATGAGACAGGGAATGAAATTTTGCACAAACCAAGCAAGACAAGGGAAATACGGAGAAAAAATGGGTTTCACCTAAATCCTTTCAACCTTTCTGTCACCCCAGTCCTTTTTAAGTTCTACTGTGACACTACCAAATAGTCCTGTGCTTGTATTACCTAAGATAGTGTGAGTTAAATGCAGGGGTAAAAACTGCATGGGCTGATGTCAGCAAAGGGTGGGTTTGGTGCTTTAGTCACAATATAGGTAAAATTGTTTTCTCTGTCACATATAAATGCTCCTGTGAGCTCCCTCTGGCCTATTAATCACACTATTTCATGGAATCACAGGATGTTTTTTCTTGGAAGGGACCTTCAAGCCCATCTCATTTCTACCTTTCTGCCATGGGCAAAGGCACTTTCTACTAGATCAGGCTGGTCAGCACACCATCCACCCTGGCCTTGAATAGTGCCAGGGATGGCAGTAAAATGTTATTAATGGCTGTGTCTGTGCTCAGAAAGCTCTTCTCCCTCACTTGCTAAACTCTCTTGCCAAACAGTCCTCATCCTATGTCCACAGAACCAACTCCTCCCTGCAGGTCAGCCCTGCATGGACAGGAAAGTTTCTGCCAGAAGTATCCTAGTTTTCCCCAGATTTCATAAAAGCCTCATAAAATCATTAACCTGTAGGCAGCAGCCAAGATCTCAAGGTATATGAAAATGGGGAATGGTGCTTTTTTAAACTTTCATGAGAAAAAGCAGCTTGGCCTGGTGCTGAGTCACAGATTTTTCCACTCCCTAGGCCTAATCTTGGTCAATTGATCAATTAGATCAATTAGATCAATTGATCTAATCTTGATCAATTGATCTGCCCATTAGAGGACAACCAAGTCGAGGAATAACTTGGCCAGAAAAACGTGTTTGTAGTGTGGACAAGGCTGTGGAGGAAGGATGTTGTTGCCCACTTCCCTCCTTTTCTCTTAGAGTGTGTTGAGAGCTGCATGACCACAGGCTGCCGTTGTGGAAAATGCCATGGTGGCAGCAGCTCTGCAGCCGTGTGGGAGGATGGTTTCTCAGTTATCAGAGAGTAATTTCTGAGTTCTCCCTGGAAGCAGAGGGAATATTTCTGAACTTATTTGGTTGATATGTTCATTTACATTTGCAGCACTTTTCCAAGGAGGAGGGAGACCAGAGAGGCTCATTTGTCACATCTCCTCTCATTGTAAATCAAAAGCAGTGCCATGCCAGGAGACTCCCCATGCCAAAGGGAGAGGACATTTGGCAACACAGCTCCCAGAGATTTCAGGAGCTGCTTGATACCAATTTTCCTGTTTTACTTGAAAAGAAAAGACCCCTCACTTCAAAATGATGTGGCATGTGATAGCAAAGAACAAGCCAGAAGATTTGAAGGGACACAATGGCCCTTCAACAGCAAATGTGGTTGTACCAAAGTGTGGCTCCTCAAAGCCTGCAGTAAGGCCACATCATTAATACAGCAAACCAATTTGGGAATGCCATGGGTTCCCAACCCAGAGCCCAGAAGGACGGCTTTAGGATTAAATCCCTGATTCAGGACTTCCAGGATAACCCCAGAAGCACAGAGTTGAAGGACTGGACCAGTTTTGCCCCCATGGGCCTCCCAGGTGGCTGCTGCTGCTGCTGCTGCCGGACACCAGCACAGGACCTGGTGAGTCTTACAGAGCCTCAGAAGAAGACTGAACCCAAGCTGCCCTAGGGGCAAATTTGAGACCAGAAGAAAACAGGAAGCACTGAGGAGGTCAGCTGTTTGCTTCTTTATGCCAAACAGGACTTACAGAAAATCCCACTAGAAAGGGCCAGCTGACAATGACCGGTGACAAAAATGGAAGGAAAACACAGACAGCCTCATGTTATTTGCTTTATCTACCAAGCTAAATATTTTCCCCTCCAGTTACCCCTTCAGAATTCCTGACTGTGAAAAAGAGTCTGGAGATGAGCAATCCAGCACCACAAGAAGCCAAAGGAGACATGTCCATTCTCTTCATCAAAGTTTGGTGCAAGCTTTTGGTTCACATCCTGAGTGACACTGTCTATTCATGGGTAAATCTTCCTGTGGGAGATGCAATGTACTCCTGGGATTTAGAAAATCAAGGTCTTTTCTGCTCTGTTGGCCACAACTGAATCACCTCACTCAGGTTTTTTTTCCTGTTTTCTGAAACAGGAGTAATGTTATGCCCTACTTACTGAGACACTGAAGTTTGTGTGAAAAGCATGGCTTCAAAACTAAGTATTGTCACTTAAAGCAAAATGAAGGTGTACAAAAAAAAAAAAAAACCAACAAAAAAAACCAAGGTAATGTGTGTGCCATTAAAATCCTGACACCAGATGCCAGAAGTGGGTTGAATTTGCTGAGGTACTCCTGCTGTTCCTTTTCAGCAGGCATGAGGAAATACTGCTTTGCAGATAAACATTGTAATGTGGTGAATGTCCAGAATTTAATGAAGTCCATTATAACAGATGAAAATGAAGCTTTCATTAGTTTATGAATGCCTTATTCATTTTAGTTTTGGGTTTGTTTTTTTTTTTTTTTAAATCGAGAAAGAATGTTTTCCCTAAGCAAATGCCAAGTAAGAGAGTAAACATCTTCTGCTCTTACACCTTCATCTCCTCCTCAAGGCTGTCACTCCTGCAAGGAAAAGGCTCTCATTACACCAGCCTTGCCCACAGTCCTGTTGCAAACCTCTCCCAGTGAGATGCACCCAACCCTAGCAGCAGCTGGCCACAGCTGGCTGTACCAAGGAGCCCTGCAGAGCCTTTTCCCACTCCTGCCTGCCTCTGCAGGGTTCTTCAACTTCCATCTTCATCTTTTATTGTCACACACACTTGGGGCCAAAAACAATAATGTATTTGCTTTATGATGCTCTGGCCATGACAGGGATTTTATGGACTACCACAATATCATCTTCATAACTGCTTCTGCCATACTGCTGATTAAAAGGGTCACACTGGCACGAGGGAATCTATAATGTCTTTATTTGTTCACACGAAGGATACACCACGAGTTCAAGTTTCTCTCTTCAGCTTTGGACTCTTGGTGCTTTGATCCTGATCACCTTTGAGAATAAAAGGGGAATTTAGCTCTTAAATGTGGTTTTGTCACTGTTGTCTCAGTTAACACCATCCATAAAAGGATCATTTTCTTTGTTACACAGGACAAGGCTGAGACCACAGACTTGAAACAGGAGTAGAATGATAAAAACTGTATCTTTTTAGCTAAAAAGGGACAATCATTAACCATGTAAATAAATGAGCGACTATCGAGTTTTAGTAACACAGTCCATTCTGTTGCTCATTCATGAAGAGGAGTGAAGAAAAAATGTTTACAGGCTTCAGAAAGATTTTTACTTTTTTTAGTTTGATAATTATACATCCTGGTATATCAGCACTACAGACACCTGCTGACAGTATGATTGCAAAACAGGACATTCTTGAGCTTGCAAGAAAACAGGCACAAAAAAGAGAATCCTGTTATCAAGTAAAATATCTGAAGACTGTGGGTCTGAGTTTTTTTTTCTCTGACTTCTAAAAGCGTCATATCCTCAAATTCAAACAAGCAGATGGCTGCCAGAAACACTCTGAAACCAGCAAGATGCTTGCCTTGGACACATTATTTTGGTATCTTGACCCCTTGACTCTCTCATGGATTTTTTATTTAATTTGGGTTTGATCCAAGGTGATCGGAGAGGATTTTAAAGTCACTGATGACCTCTGAACTTCAATGATGGCATTTTGGAGCATTTTATCTTAAAGAAGAGATAAGGGAAGAAATGGCCATACACTCACCACCAAATGGGAGCAGAAAATATCATGACATAACTTGTTTCAGTCACAGCTAAAGTAAGCTGCTGAGGCTGTACAGAGAAGATGTGATACTGATGAGGGGAGAAATGTTTTGAAAGATTGCAACCATGGCACCACCTCTTTTTGCTGGCACTACACAGCTACAGCTCATGACAACTTCAGCCCTACCTCCATGTTCTTCCAAGGAAGCAAACCTAAGTCATACCTGCTCCTGGCTGAGTGTCTGAGTTTTAGCTTCTAGCCTCAGAAAGACTGCAGAAATGTAATCTTTGATATGAAGTTGGGTCTTAGGAATTGCCAGTAGATAAAGAGCCTTGCATTCATTTTCCCTGCAACTCTGACTGCTCTTCAATCCTGACCTTGATTGCTCCCAGTAAGAGATAATACAAATCTCATTCCTCATGTAAACTTCCCAAGATGTTGTCTTGAGCTTCATCTCTCAAGTGCTAAATGGCTTTTCATGCAGGAGATAAGCTGAAGTTCTCTGATGAAGGATAAGGCTGATAAATTTGCTCCTTGTGAGCCAGGGGACGATGTGGGTAAAGGTCACCTAGGAGAGAGAAGTGAGCTGGTAGCACAGCAGGTCATGATGACACTGAATCATGATCAGGCCACCATCTCAAGGAGAGGAGCAAGGCATTGCTGAGGGTACAATTTCTTCTGATGCCCTGTTTATAAGTTGTGTGGAAGGAAAGATTTCTTTTTTCCTCCCTTACCCTGTCAGGGCTTCTCATGGACTCCTTCCGCCCATCTGAGGCTCCTGCTTCTACACTTCCACCAACATCCTGCACCTTTACCCATCCACAGTGTCATGGTGTGACCATTTCCTCTCAAATTTCCTACTTCACCCACTTACCCTCACCAAGATTATGCTTTACTCATATCTGGGTTTCTTATTTCCCATCATTCTTATTGAACGACAGGCACTTATTAAAAAATGGGAGCACCATCTAGTGCAGCTGCTGCTCAAACATAAGGGACCAGAACTACAGCATTCCTTTATGAAGACATCAGTGACAACTAATTTTGGTGCCACATAGATAAAATACTGATTTAATTTATCTGGATCTAGTAGAATCTGAAAAGAGCTTATAAGAAATCATGCCTATACCTCAGTTAATGAAATTCTGGGCTTCTTCTGGGAAGACTGACAATTGTAAAACCAGTCTGCCAAATTTTCATTCACAGCTTCATTGCAAAGTCATTACAGATATGACAAAACTCACCAAACTCACAGAGGTGTGTGTGAACACACATGTGAGAATGGGGAGCACCACATTTTCTCCCTCCCAAGGCAACCTGGCAGCTTGAAGGGGGCAGGAGAACAAGGAACAGATGCTCTTGGTGCTGCCAGCAATACTCAGTGTTGCAGGACCCTTTTTTTCCCCACCTGAGAACCTGAATCTGAAATCACCTCTGCAAGAAAACTGTAGGAGCTTTCACTACTGATGGTGCTCCCAGTACATGGAGAGGGCTGCCAGAGACCTCAGGCCAGCCATCCATGGACCATTTCACCCTTCCCATAGCACCACAAAATGGTTTGAGTCGAAAGGGACCTTAAAGATCATTTAGTCCAACCCCTCTGGCATGGGCAGGGACACCTCCCACTAGACCAAGGTGCTCTAAGCCTCATCCAACCTGGAAGCACTTCCAGGGGTGGGGTAGCCACAGCTTCTGTGGACAACCTGTGCCAAGGCCCCACCACCCTCAAAGCCAAGAATTCCTTCCCAATATCCCATCTATCCCTGCCCTCTGGCAGTGGGAAACCATTCCCCCTTGTCTTGTCACTCCAGGCCCTTGTCCAAAGTCCCTCTCCAGCTCTCCTGGAGCCCCTTTAGACACCACTATAAAGGGTTCTAAGATCCAGGACACTTATTTTTTTGGCCAGCCAGGCTGTCTGCTGTGCCCTTAGAGATGGACATCAGGGTTGATGCAGATTGTTTTCACTGGTGCTCTTTGCATCTGGTCTGCTGCACTGAGAAACCACAGAAGGCTGAAATAAATACATATGCACCCTATCTGCTGGTCAGCTGTGCCCCAATCCCCTTGTGTTTGTATTTGTCCTCGTTATGACACAGGGAACGAGGGTGAGCATAAAACATTATTCCCTGGGGAATAGTGATTTTCAAGTGGTTACTCTGCAGGTAAAACGCAGAGTGCTGGCAAGTAATGCCTGCAAAATTTGATGCCTTGATTTCTGTTGTGTGGATCAATATTAATAGCAATATTATATTTCCAGAGCTGGCAGAACTATCGATTATTTGGTATGTAGCAGTTCATTTATATTTGAGAGCAAACTGGGACACTGAAACAACAAATGTGCAGCTGTTAACAAGCAACACAGGACATTGAGTTTCAGTGACACAACTGGGATATCACTTCCTTTGTCTAAAATGGAACATCTTTAACATGTCAAAAGTATAATTTACTTATCTGACTTACTGCTGTACCTGAGGAAAATACCTTTTTCCCCTGAAACCTGCAGATTAAGGTCATGTTTCCAAATATGTGCCAAATACAATCAATAATTTCATCCCCACTGTGACCAAACACTTGAGGTATTCTTGAAGGGAAATTTTTTTTGTTTATATGTTTAAACAAGTATTAAATTAGATCACCTTGTGCATGAGAAGATTTCAATGAAAGAAAAGATAATGAAGCTTTATACTGTGGTTGCAGGAGCTGAGCCAGAATTATTTCTTTTCAATGAGGTTTTAAACTCAGTGAGAAAAAATAGATACCTGTATCTACATAAGTGTGTAAATATCTTTTGATAGGGTGAACTCAAAATTAAAATTTCTATATCAAACAAAGGGTTTACCTACATTTGAAAGACATAATGCTGTATCCTTCCATAAGCTTCTTTAATATGTATAAGTCTATAATTGTCTACTAGGGACACATTCAACTAGCAAACTGTTGAAAGCAAATTATACAGAACACCTATCTTATGGCTGAAACTTATTGAAAAAAGAACCCCCTCATGGTAAGGGAGCAAAAAATTAAAAATAATGGGTGACATTCCCTGTTACAAGAAAGAGCACCTCAATGTCTTAATAATCTTTGTACATGAGCTTGAAGAGGCTGGGGAGCTGACTAGTAAATATGCAGGAAATGTACTATACATTGCCTTTTGGGGGATAATATAGCCTTTTCTCTGCTATCAGCATGCTAAACCCTGCAGGCTTAGCTGCCTTAGCAACTGTCTACAATTTGGACAGGTCAGGATCAAGGGAGGCTGAATCAGCTTCTGCTGGTGGCTCCCCTCTCCCACTGCTGACAAACAGAGTTTAGAGTGAAGGAGTCCAGTTTCTCAGTTGGGCCTGAGCCTCTTCAGCCAGTAGTAATTAAATGTGCCCAGAAATATTCCCAGGCGTGGAGGCCAACTGGCACAGAGAGGTTTGTACCTCTGCTCACAGCCGTGCCTTAACTTTCCTAGCCCAGCAGCTAAATGCAAACAGCTCACAGGGATGAACCCTGATCCATGCTTAAGGATGATTTAGGAGCTTGCTAGTTGGACCAAAAGTGTGCTGAGAACTGGTTTAGTACTTTGAGTATACCCAGTTACATTCCTGTGAAAGTCCCCAGATACTGTTTAACTTGCTTAAGTTATTGTTATGACATATTTCTTTTCCTGATCAAGATTACTTCTTTCCAGCCAGAAAAAGGGAATTGTATGGCTGTAAATTTGGTTATGACAATAACCCTTCTGCTGGTTCATGAAATCTCTCTTACTCAATAGGACGCCTGTTTACTGCTGTCTGCAATCTAAGAATCTTTGCAAGAAACCAGATGTAGTGTGTTTAAAGTGAAAAAATGGTTATGTGTGGACAGATGAACTTCATAAACAAATCACTGCCCTCCTTATCCCACTGCACATCACTGACATCTGCCTGATACTACATTTTCAAGTCTGCTTGAAAGCAAGTCTGCTACTTTAAATTGCTTACCCCCAGAAAAGCATCCCACCTCAAGTACTTGCCATATGCTCTAACTATGCTGCATTGGTGTGCTAGTTTTATCTGGGGCTGGGTTCATTTTCTTCCCAGGGGCTGTGGAGCTGTGTTTTGGGTTTGTGCTGAACACAGGGTGGATGACACAGAGATGTTTTTGTTATTGCTGAGCAGAGCTTGCACAGAGCCAAGGCCTTTCCTGCTTTTTGCCCTGCCAGGATGGGGAGGGGATGGGGTGATTGAGAGTTTAGGAGGAGACACAGCCAGGACAGGTGACCCCAAGTGACAAAGGGATGTTCCAGACCATGTGACATCATGCTCAGTGCATAAAGTGGGGGCAAGGAGGAGGAAGGGGAATGTTTGGAGTGATGATGATTGTTTTCCCAAGTCACTGTTACATGTGATGGGTTTGACTCTCTGGAGGTGACTGAGCACCTGCCTGCTCATGGAAAGGAGGGAATTAATTTTCCTTTTTGCTCTGCTGGTGTTCAAGGCTTTTATTTTCCCTATTTAATTGTTTTCATCTCAACCCATGAGTTTTCCAACTTTTACCCTTCCAATTCTCTCCCTGATCCTGCTGGTGAATCCGAGTGAATGAAGGACTATGGCCTGTTGGGGTTAAACCATGACAACTGGGATACCATTATATGTCTCATAGCAACTTTCTGTCCTGACCTGCAAAAGACAGAGCAAGCCTCTTTTCATGGATTTCTCTGAGCTACAGAAAGATGAATGCAAGCTCTTTTAATTTGAGGAGAATTGATTTTATCAAGGCAAGGCCATCTGGCAGAAGGTAGAGCAGGATTAATGCAATCCCAAACCAAGATGTTGGTGTCACCCAAATCTTAGCACCCTCCTACACCCCACAAGGTCTCAAGGCAGAGCGGGGAGGCAGAGGAAATAGTTCATGCCTACACTCTCCTCACCACACACACCACAAAGCCTTCCCAGTGAAAAAGTTTCAAAGCTGCCATCAGAAACTCTTAGAACAACTGTTCAGAGGAACTCACCCCTTTGAATGGTTTAGCTCATGATGCTTCTAACAATCACCTGTGCAGCAACCTACTCATGCTTTGCAGACAGACCTTGGGAGGGAGCTCCTTGTCTTGGTGGGCTGGCTGTATTTCAGCATGGCACTTTCTCTGTGCACAGAACCAAGGCTGCCATCCACCTTTTGCAGTTTTGCCTGTTTTTCCCAAGGAAAAGAAGGTGCAGACCTGTGTCAGGAGTTGGTGCCACCTCTCAGCTCCCCTTTGGACACCTTTGTGGCCCTGGAAGGAGCAGCTAAAAAGCACCATGTGGGCTCACAGCCTCGATGTTTCACAGTGGCTTCCTGACTCAGGAAGCAATAATTCCAGGATGGCAGATTCCTTCATGCCAGCAGAATCTAATGCCTTATGATCCTGTCATCTAGTGCAAAAGGCAGGAGGAGTGGGAAGCCCAGCAGGCACCTGATTGAAGAGGCTGGGGAGACAGTGTCCTGCTGTGCACTTCTCCCACCTCCATAACCTCCTTATTTTCAAAGAGTTTCCACTACTCTGTGGTAGCTGTTGCTCTCCACACCTGGTGCATCATCATCCCCACTACACTGATGGTTTGGGATTCTCACATTGCCAGCCCTTCTTCCTCCTGACACTGAAATGAGCATCTTGTTTGGCTTCAGGAGGAAAAAAAATGTGTGTAACTCGGACACCACCATTGCTAGCAATGTACAGGATGATGTAGCATAGCCCATAACCAGCATGGGCTGCCTGGGCATGTAACCATGCTCAGACATGCCCAGAGGCATTCTACACCCATGTGTCTGGCCCTTTTCCTTCCAAAAGTGACCACAGCACCTGGGTCAAGCTTTGGCACAACTGCTATTGATGTGCAGAGTCAGTAGTGAATGAGTGATTTTTTTATGTTTGATTTTCAAGGAGGCTGCAGAATCCTCTTGGCCATTAAGATGAAAAAGAGGCTAATTCAAAGCTAGAGCCAAGTTTGGGGAGTAATTCTGCACAGGAAAGAGAAAGTAAAAGTCATTCTTTGCTCTGGTTGGCCCTGTAAAATGAGATCAGGGCTGTGCATTATTTGAAACCTGCATTATTTCTTTTTTCCTGAAGGGTTGAAATAGATTCAAGTACTACTGTTATTATCTCTAAAATGACAGAGACATTTTCATGTGAGTTTCCCTTCACAGTCTGATATCCATATTCACCATGTGCATTCCTTTGATTCGGCAACTGCAGCTCCCCTGTGGTCCAAGGACTCAAGGTTCATTTTGTGTTGCTCTTTCTGCCAAAATGTGGTTATTACAGATGGAAAAAAATCACAAGGTCACCCACAGCCTTGATAGAAACAGGAGGGTAGGAGAATATTAGGAGGAAACTATTAGCTCTAATATCCAGCTGCAATTTGGCAAACCTGAGCATATTTGGATTGTCTATGAGTGAAGCATTTCACTCCCCTGCTTCCAAATGATTGCCCTGGCCCCAGTAATTAACCACCTGAATACACCCAAGAAGGATATACACAGAAAAGATCTCATGATGAAAAGGCTATTCCTGGCCTTCTTTCCATCACATCATAATCTGTCCACTAATATGGCTTGAGATCTCAGCTGATCAAAAGGTCATAAGATGCTACTGCTAAGTATCACTCTGTCTCTGTTCAGCCAAAGGCATTTTTACTCCATTCAACAGGCAGAGGAATGTAATAGCAAAGCCTTCAAATCTGTTTGTATAATAGATGAAGTCTTCTCTTTATGGCATTATTCATCCTTCAGGGAATGACACCTGATAAATAAATCTCTAGTTCCCAGTGAATTTAAATAATACAAAGGCAAGTCATATCCCTGTGCACTGTAAATATAAAACTGCACATAACATAAGAGTTCCCAATCTTCCACCATCTCTTTGCTAAAAAAGCTTTAAAGTGCTGACCATCCTTAGATTCTTCCAAAATCAAGGGAGCCTAAATCTCTGAGTAAATTACAAAAACACAGTAATAAGAGAGGAAGGACTTAAAGATACAGAACTCATTTAGTCTAATGGAATGGTAAAATTTTCACCTTTTTGTCCTCATGCTAGTAAAAACCAGAAAGGTAAGAAAGGGGTGTTGTTAGCAGCACATTGATAGCAATAATGGAGTGAAAATGGGGGGAAATCTAATAAATGGGTCAACAGTTTCCCAGGGAATAACACTAGGGGGGACAATTTTCAAGCATCCTGGGATGAATAAAATACTGAACTACATCCTACTCAACACCATGGCTTGGACCAGCTGGTCATTGCTGCACTGGTGGCAACTGGTCCATGTGATGCCAGCCATTGCCTCCAGCAGCAACTGCAGCCACTTCTCTGGCCATCCTGCTCCCAATTCCCTCAACATGGGCAGGGATTGCTGCCCAGAACAGCAGGGAGAGAGGGCACCACTGCCAAGAGCCACCTGCCACCTGAAGCCTGTGTCTAGCAGGTCTGCAGAGGCACTTTCTGTGAACAACACCATGGGGAAACTGTTTGGTGTTTCCAGCACACCTGAAGTGTTGTCACAAACAAATTAAACCCCTCAGCATTTCCCAGATTATCCGCCCACTCTTTGGCCTTCCAGAGCTCTATACCAGGACCAACAGACAGTTTCTTTAACTGCAACTGGCAGTCATTTTGCTCCTCTCCATGCTTTCAAAGCTGAGAGCCATCAAAGATTAGGAGAAAAAATCATGACTGTTTTTCCCTAAGAAGCAGAACTGGTAATAGGCTTCAGGAAAAATCCTTCTAAATACAAGTGATATGTGTAGACTGTGTGAAGGCTGACAGGTCTGATTATAATTATCACTAGCACTAACCTCCCTTCTGGAAGGCAGTAACAATTCCTGGAAGGGAACATGCGAGTAAATTATCATAAACAAAATCATTGCAAGTATAGTTGTCTTTCTCTGGGAAACTAAACAAGATCCAGATTTGGGGGTGAAAAATAAAACCAAGCCTTAAGAATTTATTAAAATTTATCCTGATAGAAAATGACACTTAATCATACATTTGAGTTTTTCTGACTTCAGAATGATGGGAGTAAAAGAATCAAGTGGGACACATGAAGTGTAAGATGAAGTCATGCATGCAAGAGGTGTTTGGAAATAAAGAATACACTCTGAAAGAACACTTGAAGAACATACCATGCATTTAAACATGAACAAGGAGTCCCAGAGAGGATGTTGGTTCAGACTGAGATAAATATTCAAAACTAAGAAAAAATCCAAGCCACCTTGCACCAACCTTTCCCCCTTCCTCACATCCTAGCAGGAAGAAAGCCAAACAAGACCAATAAACATCTCTTCAATTTGCTTCTATCCATATACCTCCTTTCTTTGTGTATATACGTTAACTGAAATACACTGGCATCAGCTCTCGGAAGTGTTGTAAGGTAGATAGGATAGGGAGTTTTCTCTCAAGATCATCCTGTCCTGACCTCTCTGCTTTCTTTGATGGCATTCCATTTTTCTTAGTCTGCATTTTTTTTTTTTTTGGCATTTTTTCTCTCCATTTACATTGAAGCCTTGGAAACAGAGAAGCTTGGGCAATCTGGACTGAAAGTACCATAGCTTTTTCTTTCCAAAAACAGGGAAACAGATACTATCTTAATAGAGGCTATAACTGCAAAGGAGATGAAGAGAAGAGCCTCAGAGTCAAAAGCAGTTCTAAGAGTTTCATCCTCATTATACCTCAATGGAGTGAAGCAAATAAATTGTGCAAGGAGACATATGGAAGCTCAGTACGCAAATGGCCTATTTAAGGCTCTTACTTCCTAATTAGGTCCTGGTGTCAGGAGGTTGGTAACAATTATTCACACATAGATCATTTGGATATGATACAAACTGTTCTAAAACCCAAACCATCATAATGGCATGCATTAGGAGAAACCCAAATTAACGTTTTAGACTCATTTGCTTAGTGCTTGGACTATAGGTTTCTGTGATACACATAGCTAAATTTTGTGTCCAACATTGCAAAATTGTGTTTGGAAAGAGAAAAACATAAAACAAAAATCACCACAGCCATATCCCCTTGTTCTTACCTTGTTCACAGATTTCGTCACTGGACTCTGCACAGGGAACCCACACTCTCTTCCCAAATTCTTCATCTGACTCTGATGTTTCCCAAAGCAAAGAGAAAGAAAGAAAACCTTGATTTAGGGGTGACTGTGTAGAAAATGGTCACAAACATCCAGAGTTTTGCTCTGCCCTTTTGATTTCCTTACACATTTCCATATGACCACTACCACCTCTGGCCAGCAAGGGCCCTGTGAGCACCCAATGGAGGGGTCCCCTCTTGGTCCTGCAGTGTTCTGTAAGGCCCCCAAGCTTCCCCTTAGCCCACACAGATGTGCAAGCTTCCCCTCCCAAGTGTCCCTGGTAAACTTGTTGGCATGACAGAAGCACCACAGCTTTCCCCTGCAGCCATGGGGCACACAATGAGCTGTGGTCTCAGGGAGTGGTGCTGTGGATTCCTCTGACAACCTGTGCTTGAAAAGCTTGGGAAGAGAGCAGGGAGGTGTCACAAGAAGCCAACCCGCCTGGTTTGTATAAGAGTTAAAGCAGGGAGCTGAAGCCAAGGATTACCACATTGCAAAATCATTTAAAACAGAGTAAGTGCTCGTGATTCTACAACGTGACTACAGCAAACCTGCTCTGGACTGTGCTTTGGTACTTCTGGTATGAAAATGAGGTTTTCCTCTCCCCTTCATCCCCTCCTCCTCTCCTCTTTGTCCACCTCTCCAGCCCTTCACACAAAGGTGAAATATTTCACATTTTCACCTGTGTTGATGCAGATCAGAGTGTTTGCTTTGCTTTGCTTTGCTTTTCACTGATTTTGCCAAAGGCATCCTTTTCAGCATCAGTCTGTGCAAAGATAATAGGTGACACAATTCTCTGTAACTGGAATCAGCAACAAATCAGCCATCTGCCACTCCAGGGGTCTGAGATTAACCCAGCTACTGGACCGTGACTGCAAAGCATTTGCACATTTAGATTACAGAAATGTGGGGTTATAGGTCCAAAAAAAAAAAAAAAAAAAAACCCAAAAACTGGGAGTGGGAAAAGTGTGGGGAGAAGGAGTGGAAGACAGCCTCAGAAAAGCTCTTTAGATGGAGCCATTAGAGACACAAGTCACCTCATAACAACTCCAAGTAGACAATGTTTCTCATTAAAAAGTGCTAAAAGGATGAAGAATTTGAAGGAAGAAACTTGAGACACATTAGACATCATGTTTCTGGAGAATATATCCAAAGACACTTCTTTTAGACATGGAGAAATGAAGACAAAAAAACCTACAGCTGCCTTGTCAAAGCCTTCCCTCCTTGGGAAGCATGACCAAGCTGCCCAGATGGCTGACTTGACCCCTCAGAAAGAACAAGAGTAGCATTTTTGCTCCAAGATAGACAAGATGCATTCCACAAGCTCCCCTACGGTCAAAATTTCAAGAAATGAAAGAGGTTTGCCTACTGAAATAAGGTTTGTGAAGATCTCTTAATTTGTTGCTCCCAGTTCTCCTTCTTGAATAACAAACACTATTTTGCTGCTGTGCACACATGGATGCTGTCACTCCACACTAATACCTGCCCATGTCTTTGGGATCCTCTCTATAAATCTGTTGGGATTTGTTATTTGATAACTGAAGTATTTGAACACTGAAGAAGTTTAAATCAGTAGTAAACACAAGCTGGCTCCAGATCAAGAAACTTGAGCAATGGCCTGCACAGTGTGTGGTGGGTCAGGACAAGAACCAGGGTCTCCTAAGGTCATGTTGATAGGCTTTAACCACCACTTTCTCTTGCAGGTTGGAATCCCTGAGATTCCCATCCTCAGAGATCTCAGGTTAAAAAGAGGAGCTTCTGCTGAGAGGAGCAGGTGTAGCTGCAGCCAAAAGTGTCAGCAAGAACATCTGGAAAATTCTGGAACATCTCTCCTACAAGGAAGGACTCTGAAGCATTGTAATTGTTCAGTCTGGAGGAGAGAGGATTCCAGGGAGATCTTGAGCATCTGCCCACACCTAAAAAGGCTCCAGGAGAGCTGGGGAGGAACTTGGGACAAGGACATGAAGTGACAGGGAGGGGACAGATTGGGAAGGAATTCCTGGTTCTGAGGGTAGGGAGGCCCTGGTAAAGGTTGTCCAGAAAAGCTGTGTCTGCCCCTGCATCCCTGGAAATGTCCAAGGCTGGACAAGGCTTGGAGCAATCTGGTGTAGTAGGAGGTGTCCCTGCCCATGGCAGGGGGTGGAACTGCATCAGCTTTAAGGTTCATTCCAAACCATGCAAGGATTCTGTGATTCCATGAAATTCAGGCAAGGGCTGCATGGTGTGTGCTCTGGGTGGGGATGGTATTTCAAACACCTCAACTCACGGCATCCAAAGGGACAACTGAAAACCAAACAGCATGCACACGTGCTTACAGAAAACCTATGTGTTTTATGCATGTCCTTTATTCAGAGAAAAGGGGTAGGATCAGATGGAAGGTACAAGAACACTCTCCAGGTTCTTTGGCTAACCCTCTTGTGGATATTTCCATGATGAAGAAGCCAAGGATTCCTGGGCCAAGCACTGCACACCCTGCAGTCATAACTTAGGAAAAAGAGCAAGAAGGAATGGCAGCACCTTCTCTGCACAAGGCCAAGCTGAACTGCAGCAAATACAGGGTACAAAGCACAGCTGGGAGGTGAGGAAGAGCAAGGGATCAGCTGCTTTGTTCATCCTACTCTGTTCATCTACAAAATCTGCTGGCATCATCTTAGAAATGAGTGCCACTCCCAGCAGCATTAATTTGGGACAGAGAATTTGATCCTCTACAGAGGAAGGACTATTGATCCGTGAGGAGCTGTGAGAAGAGGGTGAGGGGAGTATGCTAGACAGCACCTTTAAGTCTGCCTGAACTCCCCCCTATTTATGACAGTATTTCCAAAAGCCTTTCCTGGGCAGGGGTAGGTGCCCCCAAACCAGGCCTACATGTGTGAGACCAAAGGTGAGGTTTGAAGTGGTTTGAATGTGTACTAGGGCATGGTTTTCAGGTGAGAAAGAGGTCACAGGGATCATCCCATGCCTGAGACTACAAAATGGGCCAAGCTAACAACCCAATAATCCACAAGCTTCTGAGATGCAGCAAGCTAATGAGGCTCTGCCCGTGCTTTAGAAAGGTCTCCTTGAACTTGACCTGCTGGCTATGTGAGGGCTAAAACTGCTGTTCTAACAGGATCTAGACCTGTTTTCAAAACCAGAGACTGGGGTTGTCCCTTTCTCCAGTCCCTAGTTTCTGTAATGATGACCTAAAACTTTAAATATAAATTCCAGAATGATCCGAAAAGGAACATCTTTGCAGCAGGAAGGGGTGGGGGGGATATTTTTGTATTTAACTTCAACTACTGAACCACTACAAGGTTATAATTTTTAAAATGCTAATAAAAAATAAAATCAAAACCCTATTAAAAAAAAGAGGTGGTTTGGTTTGGTTTTCTCCTTGCCTGTGAGTGGAAGAACAAGGGGATAAGCACAGGGCAAAACCTTCTCTTTCAGACAGAAATCACCACAAAACTCCATCCCGTTTCTAGCAAATGAACCAACATCACAAAATGATGCAGTTTCAGCTTTACATTTGTTTGTTTGTTTGTTTGTTTGTTTTATCCAGACAGGTTTTTGCAGGAAGGGGCTTTTTGCAGCCCAAACAGCGCCACTGCATCAACCAGGAGCTGAGCTGAGCCGCGGAGCTGCTTGGAAGTTGCCTCATCTCCCAGCAAATGAGAAACGGAGGGAAACACCGACGCAGGCGACGCTGCACCTTGCAGCAGAGACTCCTGTGTCCTACAAGTAACCTTGCATCAAGATACAGACCCACAACAGCAGCCTGGAGGGTACAATGAGGAGGAGGACTAGGAGGGGAAGGGCAACAGGAAAACAGTAAGAAAACTCCCTTAGAGTCTTCTCCTCCTTAGGGGGGAAAAAACC
Source organism: Urocynchramus pylzowi (assembly GCA_013397555.1). Classification (NCBI taxonomy): domain Eukaryota; kingdom Metazoa; phylum Chordata; class Aves; order Passeriformes; family Fringillidae; genus Urocynchramus; species Urocynchramus pylzowi. The sequence goes on from VZRH01000931.1 coordinate 185,269, forward strand.
CAAAAAAAACCCCCAAAAACCAAACAACCCCTCCCCGATACAGAGAGAAGGAGGGGATGAGACCCTTTTCACTCCAAGTCCCCAGCAAAGATGCCCTCCCTTTCCCAGAGCTCCTAAATATCACTGGGGGTGTGGGGGGAGAGCTGGAGGAGAAAAGGGTCGCATTTAAAAGGCGAAGGGGAAGCAGGGAGGAGGGAGGACACTCCTGAGCCCGGCCAGCAGCCCCACGGTCTCAGCCATTCTCATTCCTGACACGTTTCCCTGCTCTCCAGCACAGCCCAGCTTCGAAATATTAGTGTGGCGCAGAGTGCCATTTTCGAGTCGCTGCAGCTCCTTCTTGGCACCGGTTCAGCTTTTTGTCTCGCCTTCTCCTGCGAGCGCCCAGCGGAGGGAGGCGGAAAGAAAGGCAGAAAAAAAAACCCCGCTGCTTCTCTGCCGGGGCTGTCAGGCTCGCCGCAGCACCCCAGCCCTGCCTGCGGCACCCCACGCCCTCCCAGCCCGCTCCCGACCCAGCCACTCGGCAAACATAAATCTCCTTCCACCTCCACGGCAGCCAGTTCACAGCCTCCTGCCCCCTCTCCGCCGCCACCCCTTTTCATCGCGCTCCCTTTTGTACTCCTCTAAATTTTTCCAGCCAAGCGTTACAACCTTCCACCCCCTCCCTCCTTTCTCCTCCATCCCCAGCCCTCCCACCTCCTTCCCTCGCATCGGCAGAAGGGATCGTGCCGCGGTTGCCAATGCCCTGGCATCTCCCCGGAGCGGGGAGTGCAAGCACAGGCTGCCTGGCGAGGACCGCACAGGTGTGCGCACACACAGGTGTGACAGGGCACGACATGCTCTGCATCCCTCGGCGCTGCTGCCCGCACAAGCCTGAGCTGGGCGGCCGCGTCCCTCCTCCTGCTTGTGGGGCCGGGAGGAAAGCAGAGGGAGAATAACAAGGGTGAGACACNTTTTTTTGGTTTTTTTTTCACCCCCCCTATTTCCCTCTTAGCTTTTCCATAGAGACAGGGCTTGTCTATATGCTTGCCACCTTCCCTCTGGGGACAGGACCTGAGGGAGCAGTGTGAAGCTGTGTCAGGGAAGGTATAGGCTGGATATTAGGAGAAGGTTTTCTTCCCCAGAGGATGGTCAGACACTAGAACAGGCACCCTAGGGCACTCAAGGCACCAAGGCTGCCAGAGTGTTTGGACAACACTCTCAGGTACGTGGTGGATTCTTGGAGCTGGACTCTAAAATCCTTGTGAGTCCCTACCACCTCTGAATACTCTATGATTCCATGATTCTGGGGGGAATCCCTCCCATTCCCACCCCCAAATCCAAAGCGACATCTGTNGTCCCTCCTCCTGCTTGTGGGGCCGGGAGGAAAGCAGAGGGAGAATAACGAGAGTGAGACACACTGTATTTTTTAAGCAACCCAAACATGGCACTGAGTGCTTCCACCAACAACTTCTCAGCCTGCTGCGCTGGCTACCAGCTGCTGGTTCCAGCCTGGCACCAGCTTTGATTTGTTTTTCTCTCCTCTTAAACGCCCTCCTCCCAAATATTTANAGGAGAAGGTTTTCTTCCCCAGAGGATGGTCAGACACTAGAACAGGCACCCTAGGGCACTCAAGGCACCAAGGCTGCCAGAGTGTTTGGACAACACTCTCAGGTACGTGGTGGATTCTTGGAGCTGGACTCTAAAATCCTTGTGAGTCCCTACCACCTCTGAATACTCTATGATTCCATGATTCTGGGGGGAATCCCTCCCATTCCCACCCCCAAATCCAAAGCGACATCTGTGGAAGGGGCACCAAAGGAAGCAATACATACTCAATGGACCAATAACAGGGAAAAAAAAAAACCCTCATATGTACACACAAGAAGAATATTCTCTTCTCTGAGGAGGCGGAGAGAGATTGAGAGGTGCCCTAAAAGCAGGCAACACAACCATTGGGCTGCCAGGATGTGCTAACCCCAGCTCCCTCCTCAAAGGAGGGAGGAGTCAATTTTTGTTGGAAGGTGCAGTATGACTGAGACAAAACACATGCTCTTCATGGAAAGGACCTGAGAGAGCCAACTTCCACCCAGTGATGTGACTCCTATTAAACCAGAGTTTTAGACACTGACATATGCATGACAGAGATAAAGTGCTATCAAATACACCTTGTCTGGTGCCTGGAGGAAGGAGATTTGGAGAAAAAAAAATATAATAATGGTGATTCTGGGGATGGCTTGGGAAGGACATGGAGGGAGGAGAGATGTGCTGAGGATTTTATCATGGAGGCATGAGAGTATTAATCTGAAAACCTGTCAGGAGACCCAGGGTAGGGGGCAGCCCCACAAACAGCCACTGATGTCCCTTGAGTATTTCATGAGACTGCCTGGATGGCTTTGTCCACTGAGAAACATCAGGACTCCTTAGAAAGCACAGGACTTAGAGGACGCTGAAACAGATGGGCACTCCCTCCCTGTGGCAAATCCCTCAGGAGACCCAGCAGAAGTGCCAAAAAAAAAAAGGCTGGTTCTTGCTGAACATGTTCTGGCCACCTCAGGGAATAGCAAAACCACCAGCTTGGTATGGGGGCTGCAGGGCAGAGGGGGAGGCAGGCAGGCAGCATGCTCAGGGTGGTACAGACAAAACAGCAGTGTCCTGAGCAGCTGCCTAATATGTGTCTTGGCAACATCTCCCCTGGCTGTGGATGAAGCAGAAATCGTGGGCTGGATTTGTAAACCCATCAGCTGGGCCTGACTTTTGCCTCCCTGGCCTGCAGGGATAGGACAGGAGGGGAGAGGAGGGCTAGGTGACACCTCTCTAGCTGCCAGGAGCCACATGGAGGAGCTGGTCCTCTGGCCCTCTGGTCCTTTTCAGCCAGCTGCTGAGTGGGCAGCAGCTGATAGGCAGGTGCTGAACTGGACTCAAGGTAAGCAGAAGGCCCTGCCATGACTGTGCTCACTAAGGGATGTGTGAGCTTGAGGACTTAAACCCAGCCTGTCGCCTCAGGAGCACCTCCACCCCTGGGATGCATACCCTGTGTAGGGTCCCTGTTGGAATTCCTCCAGGCCATCACAGCACAGCTGGATCTGGTTAGGTTGGGTGGAGTATTATCCAGGTAGGGCCACCAAATGCCCTCTTCTGAGCTGTGGTTTTACTGTCCCAAGCTCTTTGCATAAGGATATCATCCAGCACTGGCCATACTGCCTCCCAATGTCTGCTTCCAAAGCCAGCCAGTGACCATCTCAGTGCTCTCTCCCATAGGGTTTATATGTCTGTTTTCTCTGTTTGCTATTATTGAGGTTTATTAGGGCAGATTTCTGACCTTCCCTTTAGCCCTTATTGCTAAGTGCTGGCATTTGGCAAGGCAGTGGGGGTTCCTTACATGAGTCCATGGCAAAGAAGGCCCTGACACCTCAGCTGGAGTCATCTGCAGAGAAACACCCCTGCCTGCAGGTATCATTGAAGTGACTCCCAGAGAGAGGCACTTTCAGATCCTTTGAGTCAAAAGGTGCTATAAATAAAAGATATTACAGGCTAGCAAGTTCTCAGTTGCAAACTGGAGTGGGAAGGAATATTTTAGCATCCTTTTTCTGAGCACATTAACTCTTGGCAGACATGATCACTCAGGCCTTCACAGCTGAAAACTTCACACCGTTGCAGCATGTTGAGTCCACACGCGCCATTTCCATTTTCAACAGCTCTAAAATCCACGCTGCCCCCATGCAGTATCACCCCCTGAGTGCAGAGAGCACCCAAATATTGCATCACTTTGGGAGTCGTGACACTGAATATACACTCCACGGTCATTTTCCCAGGAAAAACAGCCTAAGGTCACTATAGAGGGTGCCTAAAGATTTTTATCAACTGGCTTCTGATGCTTCCCTTTCCAGGGTGAGCAAGCACTTTGTATCAATCTGGCTTGCTTTAGTGCAGTGACCCAGCGCTGTGCTCCGCCGCTGAAAGTTCAGGTCCCAGCTGCGGGGCTAAACTCTTGCTGACACTGTGCTGATTTCTCTGTCTCTGTCACCCATGCTGCCAGGGGAGGGGAAAGAGATGCTGGATTTTTCCAGGCAGGGAAAAAAAA
>VZRH01000931.1:189391-199516 GCA_013397555.1 Urocynchramus pylzowi
GGTTTTTGCCAGGAAGGAAAAAAAAAAAAAAAAAAAATAGGAAACAATTGTGCAAAATGCAGAGAAAAGATTCGGTAAAGGAGAAGAGGGAGGAAAACAGTCCCGGTGTGTGCAGTGAGGGCTGAGGAGAGGAAATTCTTTGGGCAGAACAGGGCACTGTGATCACGTTCTTTTTCTTCACAGAGGAGAAAATCTTGGCCAAGAGGCAATTAAATTGTTACAGGCAAAGAAAAGCTTTTAGGATGCCTTGAAGAACTTGTGTGTGTGAGCAACAGCACAGAGAGATGCAGAGGAGGAAATCAGTATTAGTGACTACAAAAGTTTGGGTGGTTTGTTTTGGATAAAGATCCCCACACACAGGTTCTTATCTAAAGCCTTCAGTCTTCAGAGCAGGGCTAGAAGCCTCTTAAGAACACACTCTTCTTGCATGACTTCCAGTATCTCTGAAAGCCATTGTCCGTGCCAAAAATACAACAAAACCAGCTTGCTTTCTTCTTCTTTTATGCAGTGTTTTGGTTCATCTGCCTCTGGTTCCAAGAAAAAAATCTAATAAAAAAAGTTTTTAATTTAAGAAGGCTGAACCGTGCTGCTCTAATTTCAAGCCATCCTTGTTCTCATGACTGTGCAAATACATGGGAAATAAAGCAAAAAGCTTCTGTGATTCTGTGGAAAATTTTCAGCAAAGGGTCCCTAAAAATCAGCAGAAAAAGAAGCTAGTTTTCCTAAGAAAAGACTACTAGCCTTGAGTTCTCCCACCTTAAGCAGACTACCTATCTGTAAACTGGCTGTTCTGACATTAAATGACAGAAGAGATCACAGAATTCCCGGTTCAAATGAGCCTGTTAGTCAAGGGTGGTTATTAGCCATGAAATACTATTGAATCAATAAACCAAAAAAAAAAAAACAAAAAAAACAACCAAACTTTGAAGAGACTCTTGTTTCCCCACTCAATCTGCAGTAGCCCTGATTTGACATAGAAGGGTGAAAGAAAACAGTCTGAACATGTTCCAGTGCTCTCCAGTTTTCAGAAATCCAGGTGTGGCTGAGGTAAATTAGCCTGGTGCTGTTGGAATGAATGCTGAATGGTGCTGTTTTGATGAAGTCCTCTGGACAAACAGGGCTGCTGCAGGGCTGGGTTTGACCTCTGGCTGGATTTACACCAGGGTGTCTGAGTTAATGCTGCTCTGTGTGTAAGGCAGGTCAAAATCAGGCTAGTGTGGGTCTAAGGATGTTGCCAGATACCCTGTTCTCCTGAGCCATTCCCCTCATGAAGGTTTAAAGCCTATAAATTCACTTCAAATGCAGTGAAGGTTTTGTTGTTAAAGACCAGATGATGCTCTTTCCAAATGACTTCTTGTTGTCCTTTTCTCTGCCTCCCCTATTATTTATTAAATACTCAAGCAATGATCTTCAGCTCACCCAAGTGGTTTGGAGACCAAGACTCCTGTTTCTAGCTGGTCTGAACAAGGATAACTTAATCCAGGTCAACATAAGAAATGGGCAAAGTCAGAGGAAAAGCTGTGACCAAGATTTTAGACCACAGAGGCTTCCAAAACAAAGACACAGCCTTCTAGACAGCACAGTACATAGAGGCTAACTATTTTCTCACTGAAGGTGATGGAACTTCTTGCAGGTGACCAAGACGGGTGCATGAGGCCCAAGGTGCCATTCATGTCCCCGGCTATGAATGGGAGCAGCTCTATTACCTGTCACATGCTGTGCTCTTAGTAAAATCTGCCCACTGTGTCCTGCTGAACGCTGCAGGATGCTTTTCTTTTTTTTTTTNGGCTCTTGTGCAGCTTCTTAGTTTACACAGTGGGAGAGAGACATAGCTTTTTGGCTTCAAAGTAAAAAAATCTGGACTCTTGAAAGAGTGCTGAAATCTGCCCCTGAGCTTTTCAGAAAAAGTGACCCAATCAATCCAGTTATTACACCATTCTCTGGCCTGTGACTAACACATGGGTTGGTATTTACTTGCAGGAAATGTTGGCAGGAGTTGGGGGTTCCCATTGACTCGTGCTGTTCACTGCTCCCCGAGGAGCAGGGGCCGCAGCGACGGTGGAGCGGCCGCTTCACAGGTGCACAGCTTATCTGCCAAAATGGATTGTAAATCAGAGAGGAGGAAGAGAGGGCTGGAAAAATGCTTGTTTGTAGGAGCTACCCTTGGAAAGGGATGTTGTCCACGCTCATTTTGCAGGTTTCCTCCCCTAAGTCTATGTGTGCTCACACTGTACCAGAGGGATTGGGTCCCAGGTGGGAAATCCAAGGAGCGTGCCAATAATTTGGCAGAGATTACACATAGGGTGAACTTGTCCCTGATCTCTGTTATTGGTTCAAAACCAGGAATTCTCATAGCTTTTTGGACAGATGGCTTGTCCTATTACTTCTTGTGTTAGATTTCCCACTGAGGCTGAAAGCAAATCCACATTCAAGCTGAAAGTAAACAACCTGTGAATTCAAAAGGCATTAACTCAAACTGCCAAAGCATTTGCTGCGTATGCTGCAGATGTCAAACAGGCAGTTTCCCACAGCCCTGAGCCTAGACACATAGCTAAGTTACACAGAAAAACCTTCCACCCAGCCCAAAAATCCATCCTGTGCAAAACTCGCTCTCCTTGCTGGCATTTTAAGGGCTGGAGCCTCAGCTGGAATGAATTAATGTAGCTGCTCTGATTTGAATAGAGCTATGCCAATTTATACCAGATGAGGATTTCACCCTTTGGAGGCCAAGTGGGAAATGGTTATCCACTACTTTTTTAACAGTGTGGTTTGAGACAGAAAAACATAAAATGTGGTCTTTCTTAAGGAGTGAAAGAGCACTAAGTAAGTTTCTTTCCATTACAGTGAATCATTTTTGAAGGAACCTTTTAGAGGGGATGGTTCTAAAAAATCAGGCTTTGCAGAAAAATGCATATAAATAACACAACTTATAAGTACAAACAGCAGAAGTTAGCCAACTTACTCCTATTCCTGATACCTTCCAAAATGCCAACAAAAAGTTATGTAGGAACCCAAGAATGACATTGCTGTGACATTGCAGGAAATTCAGAAAGTGGGAAGAACTAAATAAAATGGTCTGGTTTTCCTGCCAGGGCTGTATGAAAAGGACAAAAAACCCCCTTGAAACTAAACCATACAAACAAAAAATATCCACTCATATGCTTTGAAATGCTCTAAACTTTGGAACCATGGTGTTCTCCTTGGCCACAAAGAGGTGCAAGGTAGTTTTTCTGACATGTTTTGGTTTAAATTGAACAGCACAATTGAAGCCACATTCTGTAAAGCAAGACTCATTCCATTTAAAGCAATGCAACCTCATGGTACATATTCAGGAGTGATTACTTGAATTAAGCCTTTGATTTATTCTTTTCCATAGGAGGCCCCACTTGCAGACTCTTATTTTCCCCAAAGTAAACAGGAGGTCAAATATTACACCAATATAAACGAATAGAGATTTCTCAGATGATAGTAATGTAAAATCAAACTTTAAACTGTTTAACCTACAGCCACTAGACCAATTCAGCTTACCAGAAAATTCAGCACCTCTTTCCTCCAACCATCTTTATTTTCACTTTACAATTCAGTATAAGCTGGCAATTAGTAATACTTTGCCTGTTTATAGAGCCTTACATCTGAGGATCTAGAAACACTTTGTAAACACTAATGAATTAAGCTTCTTAACACCCCCTGTGAGACAGATACTGCTATCTCATTTGCACAGCTCAGAGAAGTGCAGGTTTGCTGAGGGTTGGAGCCAGCCAGCACCCGAGCTGGGAAACCACTGCAGGCCCTTAGCCTCACCTTCAGCTAAATATCACAAGGTTTTCCATGGATGTGGGGATGTGCCTGGCAACTTCAGGAGCTTATCCTGGAACTGCCAGCGTGCCCTGATGTCTGTCATACTGAAAAAACAGAGGGTTGGACTTCCACCCACAAAGAGAGCTTAAGACCCATTTAGAGGAACACCATGAAAATGCCATCTGTCCTCTCCTGAAACAGCCATTCACACTTATGATCCTCTGATGTGCAAACACGGGAAAAACTTGGGATTTTATTTGTCCTCACTCCGTTTTTTAATAACAACACTGACCCTGGTCTTATTATTAAAAACCCAAAGCAATATAAAAGTCCAGGAGGATTCTTTCCCTTTCCTTTTTATTTTTCATTACCCATATATTTTTCTCATTTAAGGGTAAGATAAAATATCCAAGCTTGCTTTCCAGTCATGCTGACAAGAGGAACTTAAAGGATTTTTAAAGAATGCCTGAAGGTTTTACTTCCAACACTATCAGGAATATTTAGGTTCTGGGAAAGCCTTAGGACAAGACAGGCATTGGTGAGATGAGATTCTTGGCTGTTTGCTTTTTTTTTCTCCAAAGCACAGTCTCATTTATTGAACAGCAGCTAATGTCGGGTACCTATTTGAAGCATTTTCCACACGGCCCTTCTCCAAATGCATGGCAATTGGACAATTTCCATGATGATTCTTCTGTCTAAAAATACACACCTGCCCCTCTTTTCAATTTATCATTGAGTCAGTCAGCCTATTTATTTTTGAAGTTTTTCCCATTTAATAGTGCACTTAGAAAAGCTTAATACAAACATTGACCAATTCATCGCTGTCACAAAAAAGAAAAGCCTTAGAAGTAATTCATCTAAACAGGAGTCAAGAGCAAGAGTCTCTTATTTAGAGATCAGTCAATAAGAAACTATGTTATGGAAGCTATTTTAAAGGGAACAAATTTTTTAGATTTTTTTCTTAAACGCCTCTTTTCTTCCACAGATTGAAACTGAGGAGAATAGCAAATAAAATATTTGGGTTTGCTTTCAAAATTTGTTCATGACCTTAAATCCCAGGAATGGGAACAGACAGGCATTTGACATATTCAGTGTGTTGATTTGTGAACTACTGGCAGATTGCTGTTTGCCTAAGAAAACGTGTTTGAAATTCTTTTCTAAAAACTCTTCTTGATCTTTTCCCAGTTCACGGGCTGTTAAATGTCTGCATGACACGGCAGTGTTTGTGTCCTGAACTGAGGGACATTACAATCTTTGGAAGCAGGTTTCCAGTGGGAATATTAAAGGCACTATTCAGGAATATTCTCCAGTATTTACAGCCTCCACAAACAGTACTGCGTGCAAACATGTTTTCTGGAATATTTGTCAAGAGCAAACATGACAGAATGGTGGGAGAAAGTGTACAAAGTCTAACCAAACTTATAAAAACCCAACAGCTAATGAATACTTGTGGAAAATGTCTTATGGTATTTCCTCAGTGATGGATGCTTATTAGGAAAGCCTATAGAGCTAAAACTATTTTGCTGCCTACATTCTCCTGTACTCCAGAAGTGAAAGATGCTTCCATGGCTCTCTTTGTCATCTTCATCCATTACTCTGCTGGATACAGGAGCATTTTCCGAATAATTTTTGTGGGTATCAAATGGACAGAGGCCCAGAAACCCACTTTATATAAACATCTTGATGTTTCAAAGCTCTTTGCTGTCTCTGACCAAAAAAAAAAAAAAAAGAAAAAAAAAAGAAAAAAAAAAAAGAAAATGAAACCAAACACCTACAACAGATATGAAGGTATATGTAGATTGGCCAGTATACCTCATTGATCCATAATGCACCACCACAGTGGTACATGGCACTATGGATCCTCTTTTCAGGCCTCTTTCTTCAGTGACAAAACTGCTTTTGGATTGGGTCTTTTCCTGTAAACAACTCAGTAGGTACTCAAATAAACATAGCAGACTCACGTGGACATTGGCTGAAAAGCACATGGCCAGGGAGGGAGGGAGGCAGATTTGAAAGGAAAGGCTTGGGAATGGTGGATTATGGACTCAACTGAGCCAAGGCAGCGCCAGGCAGGCAAGTGGGCATTCATGGCTGAGAAAATCACATCTCACTAAAAAACCAGGGCATTTAGATCCAATATTTTTAGTCAACAACAACCAGAGGAAGCATTTAGGATATGCAGCAGTGGGGCACAGCATGAGGGCAACATGAACTTGCAGATTGAAAAACCTGTCTGGGGAGATATTTGTTCTTCTTCGCCCATTAGTCACATTTTACAAACTCTGGACCAAATTTTGCTTCTAAAGAGAAGCTTTAATAGAGTGGGGTCACTCTGACACACTACTGGTGTGCACACAGGACAGATTAGGTTACAGTCAGGGCCAGGCTGAATCTGGACCTGTGCTCCTCAAAATTGTGTACCAGTGTCAAAGCTCACCATAAGCTCTTGAAACTCACCACTGTATGTTTTCCAGTCAAGCATGACACCTCCTTTTTCACCTGACTAATACTGATCCCCCAATATGTTTTCTGAGCAGCAGTTTACTGAAAATGAGCTTTTTTCTGCTGTGCAAGCAGACAACTCAAAAAAGTACCATGATAGAGTTCTTTCTTTTAAAAAACTGCAGATCTTACTGTAATAAAAATAGGGTCTTATTTTGCTAATTCTGCTTGTTAACTGAGTACATCATTCCTTATGTTGCCCTTTCCTGGAAGGTAAGGGAAAGTGATGTACCATCCAGAATTTTTCCATTCTGTCCCCTATCTTCATGCATTGCTGGAGATGATACTGTATAATGCATGACTTACCTGCAAAGACATTGGAGGAGTAATGAAATAAGCAGATGCTCTGTCAGCAGGCTTTTAAAACATTGGTATTGCAATCTGAGATGCAGTCAGCCATCACATGCATATGTCCTTTATTTATGGAGCTGATAAAGGCTCTATGTCAGGAGCATCAAGCCACCTTTTTACTCCCTGGTTTTCTTCACATTTAAGAAAGTTGCTGTCTGGATATTTTATTTTCATGAAAGCTCCAGATCTGGGAGGAAAAGGAGGATTTCCTTTTGGAAACAGGATTTGCCTCCTGTTTCATCCATTAAAAATAGAGGTCTGAAACCCAAAATTCTTCTCAATAAATCATTGGAGATTCCTGTTGTGAATCCTCTCCTTCAAACACAGATGATGACTGAAATAGGTGTATCTCCCTGGAGTCACCTATTTCTCTTCATCACTTGGAAAGAGACTCCAGAACCACTAACCCAGCTACACCTCAGTTCACAGGACCAGAAAGAGAGTCAGAACAGCACAGATACTCACACCACCAGAGAGTAGGTTAAAATTAGATATTGAAAAAAAAAAAATCTTTACTGTGGGGGTGGTGGGGCCCTGGCACAGGTTGCCCAGAGCAGCTGTGGCTGCCCCTGGATCCCTGGCAGTGTCCAAGGCCAGGCTGGATGGGGCTTGGAGCAGCCTGGGATAGTGGGGGGTGTCCCTGCCCCACCTGGCAGGGGGTTTGAAACAAGATGAGCTTTAATGTCCCTTCCAACCCAGGCCATTCTATGTCTCTATGATTTGCATGTATTCATTCATCTATAAATTCAATTTTGCATACTTTTCTATAGTCGCTATTGTTTTAGGTCATTTCATGACAATATAAACCACATTTTCCCCCAAACTGTGTTCCAATCACCAATGGCAATTTGGAAATCAGGGGGAAAGCAGGCACAAATCAAAGGGAAGGATGGCATTCACATTAACAGCCACCATATAGGAGGAGTATTTTGCAGTATAAATAAAATAGTGTTGCTCAGCTGCATGAGGAGTGAGTTTCTGAAGTCACTGAGCTGCGTGGCTGTGGCTCAGGGGAGGGTTTCAGTTCATGCTCAACGCTGTGCTTGATTACTGGTACATCACCCAAAGGCTCACAGCAAAACAGATGATGGGACACAGAAAAGCTCTTCCTCCTAACACAGCAGAGAGCTGCTGCTTGCTGACTGACAGCTCCCCAGCCAGCTTATGTGAATCTAATTACCCAGCCACAACCCAAATCAAAATGCCCCATTGCAGCTGGTGTCTCACTTAATCCATTCATAACACGAGCTAATTAGCATTGATGTTTTTGGGCAAGTTTATTCCAAATGTGGTCAAGTCCCAGGCTTTCAGCTTGGTTGCTAGGACCCATTGAGGATCCTGGGAGAGGCTGTGTTTCTGCCCAGAAGGCATTTTTCTGTCTCGGTGATGGAGAGATTTAGGAGTGTTTCAGGGGAAGATGTTGGGCTGGGCTGAGATGAATATGGGCATATAAGCAGTGTTCTTAAAATGTTCTCACTGCTACACCCTGCCTCAGTGCAGGAGAGTTTGTAGCAGAATTACAGTATTTCATAGTTTGCACTGTATCTGAATTAAAACATCCTAATTGTAGAATAAAAAAAAAAAAAAAGGGAAAAAGAGAAGAGGGAAAAAGGAGAAAAAAAAGAAGAAAAAAAACAAGTGAAAAGAAAAGGAAAGGAAACAGAGGAATAGCAAGAAGAAAAAAAAGAAGAAAAAGAGAAAAAAGAAAAAAAGAAGAAAAAGAGAAAAAGAAAAAAGCAAGCTTGGAAAATGGGAAAAGTCATGAAACAATTCTGTATTTTATGGCATTCTTTGTGAGCAGAGCTGAGAAAAGAGGCCAGTTACCAGAGCTTTGCATTTCCTTTTCAACCTATGGGATTAGAAGATGAGAGCAGGTGCTAATGGGAATTTTGCCCATGGCAGAAAATCAGAATCCTAAATCTTCATCTCTGGAAATCACAAAAACCCTTAGCAATGATCTATAGTGGCTGCACTTGGAAATTGGTGATATAAGGAATTGTCACTTGGCAGAAAACCGACTTTCTGCTCCTTCAGCACACCACAATTTCAGTTTAATTTGTAACAGGATGCAAGTGTAAATGAACTGACAACAGAGCTATCAGCTATTCTGTTGGTAACACTTGGAGCAATAGTTTCGATTTGACTAGACACAGCTGTCCACTGCATGGAACGACCTTTAGCCCCATCCTTGGCGAAATTCAATTCTCTCCATGTCTGACTTCGTCCATGGGGACTCGAGTAGCAGAGCTGCCAGAATAATCAGTGCATTGCTTAATGACAGGCACTCCAACAAGCAACGCAGCCGTGTATTGTCAGAAGCGGAGTACACAGCTCCGGGGAAGGGGCGGGGAGGCGGGGAAAGCCCCTTGCTATTCAAAAGGAAATAAAACTGTTGTATGGGAGCAAATGCAGATGCGTGCAGCCGCCTCGGCTTGACAAGCGTCACCAATGCGCCGGCACCTCGTGTGTGTCTATGGAAATGTGGAGTTTTCTTGTGTGTTTGTCAGTAAATGTGCATTTTTATTAGGTTTCTAAAAAAAAAAAAAAAAAAAAAGGCTGTGATTCTGCTTCTGCTCTGCACTGTACTGCTCCAAAACAATTTTTTTTCCCCTATTTTTCTAAGCCTAAGCATGAATACATCCCATATGGTGGTGCTTGCATGGCCATCCAGATGTCTGTCATCCGACATGTGTACACATATGTGTATAGATGCACACAATTTCTCCCTGTTTACTACATTGGCCTCTGCAATAAGAAACATGTTTACCCTGAAAGCGTCAAAAACCAGGAATTTCACAACTTTCACAGCTATTTGTGTGAACTTATTTTCTGCTCGAGTGAGTGCCTCTCCAGCAGCATGAGCGAAGCACTCCCCACGCATGACAGGAAGGACAGGTCACCGTGGGATTAACACGTATGGGCCCCAGCCAACACCATGGCTGGACCCACAGGGATGAAGACAACACTTCCTAACTCTTTTGCTGTCTGATTCAGCAGCCTGAACACAGTGTCTATGCTCTGTCCAAAAGAGACAGAGCATACACACTCAGACCCATCCCTCCCTTCATCGAGGATCCCCAGAGGTGCACACTGCTTGGGTTGGCAAGATTTGCCACAACCTCTGCTAGTGGGAAATTGCAGGGGGTGATGCACCAACTCCACCTGCCCCACGAGCCCTGAGGGATTTCTGGATTTCTCTTGTTGCTATTTTTGCTTTGGCAGCACTCTGGGCCCAGGTCTGCGGAAGATTCCTGTTCAGTTATGATTCTGACCCGCTGCCAAAATTTTCCTGAGAAATACAGAAATGGGGAATGTTGATCTTACACAGCTCATAACTCAGCCAGAACAGAGGGGAGGTTCATGGGAGTAGGGAAAGGCATATCTTCGGCTGCAGGGCTTTTGTCCCTGGCAAAACTCAAAGGTTCTTTTTCAAACAATAGAGATATTACTGCTTGTTAAAAAAAAAAAAAAAAA
>VZRH01000931.1:199758-217485 GCA_013397555.1 Urocynchramus pylzowi
AAAAAAAAAAAAAAAATCAGAGAAGTAACCTATGAGAAAGTTTGATAATCAAAAGCATTAAGAATGTAAAACTGCTGGTCTTTATCAATAAGAAAACAAGGCGGTCTCCAAAATTTATGAAATCACATTACAGTGGGGGTTATTAATTTACCCAAATACAGAGTCACTGCCACCTCCCTGTCACTCTCCCCCTACCAACTGCTTCTGCTATTTATTCAGGAAAGGGAAAACCAAGGAGTGGCCTGGGTAGAAAGAAACATTAAAAATCATTCCATCCCCTGCTGTGAGCAGGGACACCCTTCACTAGGCCAGGTTTCTCTGAGCCTCATGCAACCTGAACTTAAACACTTCCAGGGATGAGGCAGCCACAGCTTCTCTGGGCACCCTGTGCCAGGGCCTCACCACCCTCAAGCTAAGAATGTCTTCCTAATATCCAGTCTAAATCTATTTTCTGTTAGTGTGGTGTCATTCACCCTTTACTTGTCACTCCAGGCCCTTGTAAATGTCTCTCTCCATCTTTCTTGTAGGCTCCCTTCAGGTACCTGAAGGCCACAATTTGGTTAAAGCCTTCTCTTCTCCAGGCTGAGCAATCTCAATTCTCTCATCATTTCCTCACAGCAGAGGTGCTTCATCCCCATAATCATCTTGGTGGCCTCCACTGGACTTGCTCCAGAAGGTCCATGCCCTTCCTGTGCTGGAAGATTATTCTCCTCAGGTAAATCCATCCAACACTTTATGCAGATATGGCTGCACACAGTTTGCCCTACTTTTGACTGTAGGATTTCTCTTCCCCATCCCTGCTGGCTCCTCCCTGGCCCTCTCCTTGATCCCCACTGTCCCAACCACACCCACACTTTTTCACCAGCCCCCCTGGTGACCCTTAAGGGCCAAGTCCTTTCTTGTACTTCCCTTGGGCTGAAGCTGTCTTTCTTGCTGGCTTTTACAACCTTCCTTCTTGTTTTTCCTTCACTCCTCTCTTGCTGGTCTTCTTTTCTCACCTTTTTAAACTTGTTTAACTTTTGATCACTCCACAAACCTGTATGCTTGGCGGAGATGTTATTCCAGTTCTTGAGCAGATACTGCTTTTCATTAACTTAAAGCCAGATATTTTTTGCTCAAAGTCCTCAGTTACTAATGCAAAAATGAGACAAATTCAGATATCCATAAGATATCTATCCTGGTTTCCAGCAGGGTGACATGCACACAACTGAAAACAAGTATTTTGTTCCATATTTATTCAAAACATACATTTCCTCATTCAATACCCACTCTTTGTTCACTCTTCAACTAAACTCAAATAGGCAAAGCAGAACATTGACAAAAGTTGTGAAATACCTGGTAGATAAATCAATCTCCTCAAGAACAATTTTTCCTTTTTTCCTCCACTATCAGATTAATTTAAGCATTTGAAAGAGTGTATTTCTATAGGTCCTACTAAAACAACACACTGTAGAAGAGGTAGAAAGTCTCTCAGCAATTTAGAGAAACACATTTTTTACAGGCCTGAGAACTAGAATATTGAAATTAGATATATAGTAAAATAAGATAAATAAGTTCTTCCCAGAGCAGGTCATTGGAACAAGTAATGTAGTAGCAAAAATGGAAAGTAACCACCATCACATTGAAAGGGCATTTCCCAAGTCTGCTGCCAATCTCAGTGGCCTAGAACCCCTCCTGGAAACTCCACAATGTGCAACCGTACAAAGCTCCACATGAGCATACCAGAAAAGTATTAATAACTATGTAATACATGTGGGACTTCAGAAATTAGGTTAAGTAGACAGGAATTGCTGCTTCCATCACTGCTGAAGAGGGAGCAGGAAAAGAAAAATTATTCTAGTTCTCAGAGACAGAGACAGAGAGAGGGCGATGACGTGGACATCTCTGTTCCTCTCCAACCACCCTCCTCAAAACAAATTTTCTCCACCATCCTCTGGTTCCTTCAAATTTGATTCAGCACTCAAGAGTAATGGAAAACATTCAAGGCCACAGTGACAGTCATGCTCCCTTGGGACAAGCAGGGAACAGGACAAAGCCACTCTACTTTCCAGTCCTTTACATTCACCAAGAGTCCTCACCTCCAGCGACTCTCTTTCAGAAAAGCCTCACCCATCCCTGAGAGATGGAAATGTGCACTCATTTAGTCACAAACAGGGAACTCTGCCAGCAGCCTCACAACCTGCAGATTTTGATTGCATTAAGTTGTTCTAAAGCAGGTTTTCCTCTTGAGCCTGGAGTAGAAGGCAATTAATTAAGACCCATTCCCCCCCTCCATCGGATTAAAGCAAATTAAATGGCAGCATTAGGACAACCTTGCTGGGATAGGGATTCTTGGAGAAGCAGGGCTTTCTCTCTCTGTCTGCACAGGAAGCTGATCCTATTACTTTGCTCAGCTGAGCTTGGATCATCTCTAAAAGGTGCCCTAAGTGTTATCCTACAAGTCTGGGAAGTGCCACTGCCATTTCCCAGACACACAAGTCCAAACACAAAACAACATGAAGAATTTCTGCTCAGCCACCTCCATTGGAGATAAAGAACACAGTGCTGGGAATTGAGTGAAAACAGCACCATGTATGGAAAATCTCCTCTTTAATCTGTGTGTGACTGCCATGTTAAACTGACAAAAGTCCTTTCCTAAGGTTATTCTTCACCTCACTGGTAAGGAAGGGAGACAAGGGATTATGGGACAGCTCTCTAAGATGCCACATCCTCCTGGAAACACTCCTGGCATATGGTCCCTGCTGGTGTGAAAGAGTCTTAGCTAAGCAGATGAGTGTTGAGTAATTTCTGAGAATTTAGAGATAGGTAAATCGATCAACTAAGTGAGAGCACCAAATGTACACTGGATTAATCTACTCTTTGGAGAGGATTAGAAGAAATTTTATCTCACCCAGAGCCTTTGCCAACATTTCCCATTGCATTCTCTAATTTCCCATCTGGAAATCAAACCCAAACTGTTTAAATTCACCCAGGTCCCTAATTCTGCACAGATTGAAGACTACAGTGTCTCTTCAACCCAGAGACATAGTACAGCTTCCAAACACTTCCTGCATTACCTGGAAGCTTGGCTCATTTCCCACTGTGGGAATTTAACCTTCTTGAAGTGAAAATCAGAGAAAATCCTCTGCCAGTGTCTCCTATTTGCAGTTGTAATGTGCTAAGCTAGGGAACCACATTCAGGGTCAACCCATCAGCTCAAGCAGAGTCTTTCACAACTGTCTTTGCTGCCAGTGCCACAGGACTGTCGCCTCGGGAAAATGGCCAAAGTGATGAAACATTGCTTTCTTGTTTTCAAGTGGTGCAAAGAAAAGTGGAAACAACAGCAAAAATATTCTCCTTCTAATTGAAAACACAGTACCACTTAATGGTCTTTGAAGTGAGTGTGTGTGTGTGTTTTGTGGGGGAAGGGGGAGAAATGGATCGCTGTAACCAACACCCCAAAGGACTATAAATCAAACAGCATACAGCTGTTGGTATCAAATATAACTCCTTTTGCACTACATCAAAAAGCTTTAATTAACAACTAATTTATTCAAGTGAAAAAAAAAAAACAACAAAAAACCTTGCACTAAATAATTGTATTATAACTGGGGGACTAGTCTGTATTTCCCCCCTCTCATAAGCATGACAGGAGAGGAAATTGAGTCTTTAGAGAACAGCAAAGTAGAAAAATGGATCAAAGATTCAGGGGGTTTGTTGATTGGCTTTTTGAGTCAGCAGAGACCAAATCAAGTTCATTTAATAAAAAAAGCCACACTGCGAGGTCTGTTTGCTCTAGGACCTACTTTTAATAAAAATGTTTATAAAGATAAATGGCAGTGGCTCACACCAGGCACGGTGTGGACAGGTGTTGCCCACACGGTGGTGTCACTTCTGCTCCTTGCTTCTGTTTTCTCATCCATGAAGAGGTTCCATGGCACAGATGGAAAAGGGAGGCTTCAGCCGTGTGGGGCTCTAGACAGAGCAGCCAAATGTCTGCAGGGTGGCTGTCAGTGGTCTCTGAGCAGGCTGGCTTGGGAGTTTATCCACATTTGAACCCCAAATGTAAAAGGTCAAATCAACTATTTCCTTCCTTTCAAAGATCATAGAATCATGGAGGGACCCTAAAGGATCTTAAAGCACAACTGAAGGCATGTGCTGGTGCACGCCCAAGGATGCTGCTCTTGCAGATCAGGAGCCCATGCATGACCATCCTTGCCCTCCAGAGCCAGCCTGGCCACCAGGGCCATGTGGCATGACCTGGGTCCCATCCTCTGCCAGCATCAATAAGGCATGAATTTGAGGGATGTTCGTTTTTTTTTTTCCTTTTTTTCTCCTTTTTTCCCTTCATAACTTTGTGCTAGTGACGACTAACTAATCTCTGTCGAGGTAAGGTAAGTGCCATTATCCTGCTTTAATGGCTAATGAAGCTGAAGCAGAGTAAGTAGTTTACTGGTTGTCTCATCTTCAGGGTCCCATCATGCATGTTTTACTGTTCCTCAGAGTGCACTGAAGTTCCACATTAATGCTGCCATTGATTACA
Source organism: Urocynchramus pylzowi (assembly GCA_013397555.1). Classification (NCBI taxonomy): domain Eukaryota; kingdom Metazoa; phylum Chordata; class Aves; order Passeriformes; family Fringillidae; genus Urocynchramus; species Urocynchramus pylzowi. The sequence continues at coordinate 204,281 of VZRH01000931.1, forward strand.
GTGTACAATCTTCAGGGCAGGGACTGTGATTTTCTTTTCATTTGCTTAATGAAAAGCACACTGCCTTTTAATTCCTCTGGATCCTGTTGCCTAGGTTTTAGGTGGGAGCCCCCAGGGATGGCAGCAGGAGGGGGGACAGACCTGAGGCTGTGCCACGTGGTGCCCATGGGCCAGCAGAGGCTAAAGCAGAACCAGGCTGCAGCCTCAGCACCTTTCTTTATATTCATCTCCACCTCTGAATCAGTTCCTGAGTAGAGCTGGTCCACCACCATCCACAAGCAATTCTGAAGACTCCTCTATGAATATAATCAGGTTGTGACACAAATAATTTTTAGTAATAAGATGGTTAAAGGGAAGCATTGGGTTTGCTGCTGTAAACATCAAACTGAACTGGCAGGTGCAACCTGTAAACATTATCCAACCCAGAGGACAAAAAGAATTTCAACACAGTTAATTGATTAGTTTATGGATAAAATTAAATAATTGGGTATATAATTCTAATGATATATTGCACCATAAGAATGATTTGAAAGGCGGGCAAGATTTATTTTGCTTTTGTGACAGCTTTATCCTGTTAGACATCAAAAATAAAAATAATGTTCAAAAAATCCCTATAATTCATAAAGAACACTCCAAAAAGCTTAAAAAAAGCTTTAAAATTGAGCAGCCTAAATCTTTCTGATATATTTCAAATGTACAGGTATATGCTAAAATAAATTTCAGAGGTAATCTTCAGAAGTGACATTGTTCAGGCTTTAAAATAATAATATAAAGTGTTAATACACATAAAGCTCTGAAAAGATGCATATATAGGTTGTTCCTTTAGTTTAATTTGGTAAACCTCAGCCCTCAGCATCAAGACCATGAACAGGATAGCTTTACACACAAAACTGAGTATCATGGTCCTCATCTACCCCCAGTGAGTAATCACACCATTAAGGACTAACCAAGAATGTGTCAGATAAGTCTCCAGCCACCCAGAAGAGGTTCCAGTATTCCTGCTGACCTGCACTGCAGAAAGGAAAACCAGAGAACAGGACAGTTCATGGCTTCAGGGAGCAAATTGTTTGGTGACCTGATTATCAAGATACCCACCTAGGCTCAGGTCCTGCCTCTCCCAGTAACTACAAAGATGAAAGCTACTTTATCTTTTGAGTCCTCTTTTGTAAAATAAGATCTTCATCTCTGTGAGAAATTCAGTGGGTTGTGATGCTTAGGTTCCTTTGGGCATCACAAATTATAGGGAAAAAAAAAAGAATAATTTTTCAAGAACAATCTTCCTACTTGCTTCCATCAATGATGAATTTAAGCACAGTGCATAAAATCTGACAACTCTGTGTTTGGCTTAAGTATCTTTTATTGTTGGCCATAAATTGTCAACTTCCTTATAAATCTGGGCACAGAATGTAAATATCGTTGGTAAATGGCTCCTTGAAATTAAGTAAAAATTACAGCACACAACAGCAAGAACCAAGCTAAAAGAAAACCTGCTGGCACGTAGAAGAGTTTTTTATTTATTATGAAAACTCAGTGCTAAATCCATGTTGCCCCCAAATCTAAGAATCCCCTTCTCCCACCTACTGACCAATTTGGGATGAGCAGAACTTCGAATTGTCCAATGCCCAGTAGGAGATGTGGGGAGGAAAGGCCACCATGGGTGCTTCAAGCTAGGGGTACTCTAAGCACAGCAGCATCCTTCATTCCTCAAGGGCCCTTTTGCTTTTTGCACACTCATTCTGTTCCCATCCGTTCCCATCCTTACCCCCTAAACAATAAAAGCTCAATGGGAATGCAAATGCAGCTCTCCATTTAAAATCCCAGCCGAGAAGGCAGTGTGTCACCCATATTTATGAGCTCTAAATGGCTTTTATCAAAGTGAGGTCGTACTAAATCACCCCCAAGCTGTCATAAATACAAATGACTCGACATAGTCTGCAACAAGCCTTCGGGGGAAAATTATATGATCTGCTGTTGCAGTTATGCTATATCACACAACGAGCTCATATATTTCCACTGGCAAGGTAACCTGATCCTTCAGAGGACACTAATAGGTGAAAGGGGGACGAGAGGAATAGTGAATCAAGTAGTGCATGCCTGCACGTCTGCACACACGTCTGTGCATGCACCTCCCAGCTAAAGCTCAGGCTCCTCTCCCTGCGTGGAAGAGGAGGTTCTTGTGGTTTTGGAGAATGAGATTTCTTTGGCTGCCTTAATGGAGACGGGAAGCTGCCAGCCAAGAGAGTAAGATCCAGGGGCTCACCAGGGTATTTCCTATTTTAAAAATTCATGCAAAGGCATGAAAATTATTAAGATATGAACCAGAGCTATCCAGACTCCAAAGACTGGACCACTTCCAAGCAAATTAAAGGAGCCATTCCTCAATCTTAGCTGGTGAAGCCCATGATTACAGCAGAGTCTACTGCACAATAAAGAGGAAACAGAAAGGAGGCATGAACTGGGCAGTGGAAAAAATCAGCGTGGGTTCATGAGATAAGGGGCACTAACTATTTTCTGTTCATTTACCTGCTTTTTATTTATGTGCAAACATAGAAAGACATATATACAAAGAAGGAGAAATTCTGATCAGATGCCATAGACAATGACAGCAATTTGGGGTAGCCTCTAGATACAGAATTTGGGATAGCCTCTAGATACAGAGTTCGGGACAGCCTGCTGAGCCCCATCCCCACTCAGCTCTTTGCAGACAGCCTGGCCATGAGTCAACATGGCACTGTGGGGACTCAGAATCCACAGCTCTCCCTGTGGTCTCACGAGGCTGTTGGTCACCTTACATGCAAAATAAGTCAACTCCAATGACTGTTTGCTCATATTTTTTTGTATCTGGGATGAAGAATGTGTCTGTCTGCTTGGCAAAGGGTTACAGCAATAAATCAGATTGGGTTTGCTATCTCTAACGTAATAGAGGCACTATGCCAATTTTCAGCAATCCAGGTCGGATGTGGGCATTTATAATGGCACCCTTCTTGGAGAATGAGGTCTCTAGCATTAAATTATATATTTTAATTAAAAGCTGAACTTACTGAGCTTGAGCTACTAAACTTGATTTTCAGCTGCTGTGATCCTGGTAGGAAGCCAGTTGGACAGCACTGCCATTTTCCAGTGTTGAGCTTTTCATAAACACCCTGCACAGGAAACCTCCTCACTCAGGAGCTGAAGAGGCAGCCTGGCAAAATGCATGCTTGAGCCATTTATTATCAAAGAGGACGATAAGAGCAAAGCCATCAGAAATCCTGATTTGAACTCCTTCTGTTGAGATTCACCACACTCCTTCCCCCAGGTGCATCATCTCCTACCAGTGTCAGGGAACAGGCAGCCTTTCCTGGAGCTAGGGCTGAGGGTTATACCACAGCAGCTCTGCCCTGCCTGCTGGAAGGCCTGTGAGGAACACACAGGCCTTCCAGCAGCAAGCTCCTTCCAAGGAGCAAGCGAGCTCAACACACTGCCTGAAGAAGCTGCTTGCCCTTCAAGAACTCCACCAGCTTCCACAGCTGGTCTGTTGGCAGAAGGTTCCACTGCCCAGGAAGGGAAGCAGGGAAGGCACGAGGCATCCTTGCAAAACAGCGAGGTGGTGGCAGGCTGACCTGTGCCGACGGTCAGGCGGCGAGGCTGGCCATCTGAGAAAGGCCACCTGGAAACCAGCCAGCTGGCTGTCCAATGCGATTAAAGACAAAATATGAAATGCTTCAGAAGAGGGAGAAAAAGGATCGCAGGTCTGGGTTGCATAATCTCATGCATTTGTGTAACCAGTCTAAATAGAGCGTGTGAGCTGACCAGATGTTTTTCATTTCAGTGTACAGCGCTGTGGAGCAAATCAGAGACCAGCAAGTGCCAAACACAACGGTGGCTTTGCCAGCACTGTTGTAATCAGAGCTCAACAAAGGGCACTGTCAACCCCAATCTCTGGGCTGACAGGTCAATCTCCTGGCTGGGTAAAGAAGACAGAGCGTTCTTTACACCAAGTACCTATATCTGAGCTAAATATCAGTAGTAGCTGGTAAACATGGGGTTGAGTCTCAGTCATTGAGCCAGATATCAACTGAAAAAGAGCCAGCAGGGTTGTGTGTATGATTTGATTCACTGTGGGAGTGATCTATAATGTAATATCTATTTATTTATACAGAGCTGGATACTGACTTTGTGAGACAAAACCAGCCAATATGAAAATATAGAGGAAAAATAATATACACCCTCGTTTATGATTATAACATCATTTTGGTCTGGAAACACTGAGCTCCATTCAAGGACCAGTACTCAAGGACTGTACAGAGAAGATACATTAGGACAATTCTCTGATGGGGCAACAAATTTTGCTTTGTTAGGGGCCATTTTTACCCCCAGATTAGTATACATAGATCTGTGATGAAACACAGCAAACCTTAAGCAGATGCAATCTGCATCTATAGTTACATGTGTGCCTTACACACACGCTCCTCCCACAATACCTTTGGTGGATACATTCACTGATGACCAAAACTCTTTGGCACCAGATAAAAAAACACACTGTTGTCTTAACAAAGCCTTGGAACAACAGCTGGTCATCTCAGCCTTAGACTTAAATAGATTAGCTGCCATGAAGATGTTACACTGCTTTTACTACATGGATAACATTATATTGAAGTAACAATGATTCTAGACTGAAGTTATGTAAGAACAAGAGAAAAAAATATCCCTAAAGGCATCTTAATTCTCATAACTGTGTGTAATCTAGGTGTCATATGACTTACTATTGTTATATTACACTGATAAAACATGGGGTGTTGTCCTGGCATAAAATCTGTACTGGGTTATACAGACCAACATTTCAAGTGTTGCACATGAAAAGCATTGTAGTGGATGTTCTAAGTAAACTTCGGGTACTGGTAGCTAACATAAGTGATTTATTTAAAGCTAAGTTGACTTTTCTGAATGTTCTTTATTTTCTATTTTATTTCTAACTATCACGCTGAAGTGAGTATGAAGCCAAGTTTGCAAGTCCGGAGGCTGAAATCCTCTCCCAGGTTGCAGCAGGTGGTACAGCACAGCTGTGCAAGCCACGGGGTGCTTCCCTACTTTCAACTTGAGCAGCTCCAACAGCAAGGGAGCAAGCCTTCTCTCGTTACACCCAAAATAGAAATAAACCCAGATTTTAAACTCGTGCTCGCTGGGACTGTGACAGCAGGAGGAACCAGGCTCTGAGCCCCACCTCTAAGCTGAGCAACAAGCACAGCACCAAGGAGGAATGCCCCACCATTAACACTGTCATTCTAATCTTAGAATCCCAGAATGGCTTATGTTGGAAGGGAACCTCAAAGCTCTCCTGGTTCCAACCCACTGCCATGGGCAGGGACACCTTCCACTAGACCAGGTTGCTCAGTCGGTGCTGTCTCTGACTGTGTTCTAGTACAAATTGTCCCTCAGCAATATGATTTTACTCACAAAAGTAATAAAGTAAAAAAAGCTTGTCTGGATCCTTGAAATTCCCAAAGGCATGACAGCTGGAGACTTTTTGTAACCTCTGATTTTGTATTTGCAGGCCAACAGCATTTCAGTTGTGCAAAATGAGGATTAATTGGATATCTGTTGCTATACTAAAGATAAATGAAACAACTGAATTAATATACTTGTGCAGGCCTTCAGCATAGGCTAAGCACAGTGTAATGTAAGTATGGCCATCCACTGCTTCTTTTAAAGCCACTGCATCCCAAAACAAAATAATTATAATGATTATTTTAGACACATGCCCTGTTTGTTCATGTTTCCTTTTCATGCTTATCTCCTTTGTGCTTATCTTAGGGGCTAGAACAACTAACCCATGAACGAATTATACCAATGTTTGTTCTGTGTGAGTGATCAAAATGTTATATTTGAGCCTGCTCTGGGGATACCTCTCTGTTTATTTGCTGCTTGAGGTGGCAAGAAGGATACTTTCTACAAAGCTAATTTAACTACAGTTTGTACCAACAGAAATATTTTAGTTACAGAAAGAGGGTGACAATGGCATGAATATAACAAATGGATCAAGCTTATTTTTGAGTCTTCTACTTGCTAAAATATCAGGAGAGAATTTTTGTCTTAAACAACCTTGTAGCAGCTGCTGCCTCTAGAAAAGCCTTGGTAGCAGATGATCAGAGGATTTTTTGGACCAAAAGAGAGCAGACAATGTGATGAACCTATAGGTGACAAAGTGCTGACCAGAGCCATCACAGGAGATCAACCTTTAGTTTGGGATCTGATCAAAAGCAGCTTCCAGGTAGTTTGGAGTTTCAGTGAGTTAATTAGTCCATTCATTTACCAAAGACTTATAGTTTTAGAAATCTGTGGATTGCACTGGCAGAAGTGAATGCCACAGCAGTGTGATAATAGAGAGAATACACTCACACCTCTGGGGCCCTGAGTACCTTGACCCAGTGGCTGGCATCCCAGACTAATGCACAGAGGTTGAAACTGGATGATTTTTAAGGTCCCTTCCAACCCAAACCGTTCTGTGATTCTCTGATTCTGTTCTGTAAAATCAGTAACCCAGGTGAGTTGCCCAGGCCTATTCAGTCAGTCTGCAGCTTCCTCCCAAGAGGAAGAGGAGGGGCAGACACTCTTCTCCCTGGTTACCAGTGACAGGAGCCAAGAAAATGGCATAAACTCCTGTCAGGAGAGGTTTAGGCTGAGCATCAGGGAAAGGTTTCTCTCCCAGAGAGTAGTGTGGCTCTGGAACAGTCTCCCCAGGGCAGTGGTCACAGCCCCAAGCCTTAAAGAGCTCAAGAAGCATTTGGACAATGCTCTCAGACATGTGGTTGTGACTCTGGGGGTAGTTCTGTGCAGGGCCAGGAGTTGGACTTTGATTGTTGAGGGTCTCTTTCAACTCAGAATATCCTATGATTTTATGATTCTATGAATTCTTCACATTGGAGGTCTCATTTACTGTTGCATAATTATGTGTTATGATGGAAAAGTGACCTGGCTTAAATATGAAATGCTTTCTCACATGAGTAGCAAGTTTTTCATCAGCAGCTGAAACAAAACAGCTTTATGGGTGCAGGCTCTGAGCTGACAGAGGCTTTACCCCTCAGTTTTTGAGGTGGCCCTAATAATTCAAGCTCTGGATAAGATTTGGTCACCCTAGATGAGTACAATAGAGAACTGATGAAGATTAAAAAAAAAAAAAATCAGAAACGTATCAAAATAATGCAAGAAAAGGGTGGTACAATCAGAGCAAGATTCAACCATAGCAAGAAGCTGCTTCAAGAGCACAAGGCAGTGATTCTCTTTAGGGTGGGGTTCATGAAACTGGCTCATAACCAGAGCCATTGACTGAAAGAACATTCATAGAAATGCCTGATGACTGTCTACCTGGGGTACATAAGATGACACACAGACTCTTCAGCAAATTCAGAGTCATTCTCAGATTCATAGTTCTTAAGGCCAGCAGAGACCTGAAAGGATGGACAGACAAACTTTTTTTGGCTGAATCAGACAGAAGGAAGGAGTTACTGCTATCAATCCATGTCCAGTTGGCTCTTCTGGACAAGGATTGCTGCCAGCCCAGTTTTGTTGGCTGCCTCTCCATCTGAGCAATCTGAGCAGGTCCTAACCCACATCCTCCCTCCAACAAGTCTAGAGCTCTTTTGGATGAACAGCTAAACTGAGAGAGCCAATGGAGTGACCTCCTGAAACCTCAGGGATGGAGAAGGCATGGGAATAAGCTGCCCAGATCATGACCTACATGTCATGAGAATGATTTATCTGAGCTTTCATCTGAGTTGTCCAAGCTGACCACTCAATTTGCCCATCTAGGCACCAACTCACAATCAAAAATTGCCTGGCTCAATGCATCTTTCAGATTACACTGCAATTGCCTGGCTCAATGCATCTTTCAGATATAAGAAGATGGAGAGAGCCTACCATGAGTTTTGCTCAAACAGTCAAATGTGTTTACCAACTCTGATGCAGCCTGACTGGTTATAGATTCTATTTCTTCCTGCACCTGGTCTGTCTCAGGCAATACAGAAGATCCAAGAGACAACAAGCTGCCTCTTACCATCAAACCAAGAGGTCTCACTGCTATATGCAGTGCCCTAGAAGAAATGAATGTTTGAAACATCTAGCAGGCACAAAAAAAAAAAAAAAAAAAAAAAAAAAAAAAAAAAAACACACACATGCACGCTGTTGTTACAGTCTTCCCTCACAGACCTCCTTTGTCCCTATAGCTGCCATTGCTCCCTGTAGCCCATGCTCCCCTCTGTCCTCCTGACCCCTCCTCTCCCTCCATTCATTCTTCCAGAATTTATCCCGCTTCTTTGACTCGGCATGTGTCTGGGCAGATGTCCAAAAAACCTCCCTTCAGCAACCGGGGGGAGGAAATTCCTCCAATTCAGCCCAGGCTCTTTCCCCCCACCCCGCTTCCCGCCTTCTCTCTCCCTCTTTTTCTTGCTCCTTCTTCTCTTTTAACATGTTGAATGATTGATAACACTCTCCTTGCCTCTCTGCTGCCTGTTTCAGCCCTTTCTGCCTGGCATCTGCAGCCCTGTAGGAAAACAAGCTCTCCAAGGCGATGGGATGTTGGGGACCCCCTTCGGTTCTTTTCAAAAATTCAATAAATAAAAGGAAAGAGGAAAGAAGCACAAGGGAGTCTAGAAGGTCTGGGGAGGTGGGGGAGGAAGGGAACATCTAGGAAAAGCCCTTGATTAGGACGAGTCCAAAACAAACAAACAAATTAAAAACAAATGCTTTGCATGTCCCCTGTTCTCCGTTTGCCACGGAAAAGTGAGTGGAAAGCTTTGTTCTTTGTGTTGTTTTGCATTTTCAGGCCCAAACTTTAGGTTTGTGCAGAACTTCTAACTTCTTGTTATGCTGTTATTATGAATGAGTTTGTTGCCTTAAATTCACACTTTCTGGAGCATTTCACTTGCTAGAAGATCTTAAACTTCATGTAAAAACAAAACTGTGTTTGTCTTTCCAACAGCAGAAGGAGGTTTGTATAACCTCTAATGTAACACCTTATACATCAGAATCAAAAAAACATACTTAATTTTTATGTGTCATGCCACTGTGCCTTATGTTTGTATATCCATGCAGGCATCCTGTCTTCATAGTTCTCAAATAACACAGGATGCCGTGCCAATACCTAGATTTTGATTAGATATTCACATTCAATTTATAATTCAGATTTCAGGCATGAAACTCATAGAAACTGATGTTCAGGCTGTGTTATTTTAGTACAGTACACAGCACATGTTTAATAGAGATGTAAAATACAGAATCACTGAAGGGCTTGGTTTGAAATGGGCCTTAAAGATCATCTCATTCCACTCACCTCTCCCTGCCATGGACCATGTTGATATACACCTATTACATGCAACAAACTCCCATTAATGACTTAAAAATTATTATTATTATTATAATTATTAATTTTTGTTATTATTATACCATCATTGTTGAATAATAATAACAATAATAATAATAAATATTATTATTAGTAGTAGTAGTAGTAGTATTAATATTAGTATTAGTATTATTATTTTTATTTTTATTTTTATTAATAATTATTATCTGAAACACAAGTGAGGACTCATGATCCATACTAAAATCAGCACATCGCTGCACTGGGCAGCATTTGCTGAGACAACGAAGCCCTGAGGCAGTTCCAGAAGCATGGGTAAAAAGGATAGATTGCTGTGCCCATTTAACTGAAGGAATCTGGAGATGGACCAAATGATGAAGAGAAGGATGAAGAGAAGGGTTTGTTTTATCTACCTTAGACATCCAAGGGTCAGCTGATTCCAGACTCCATCTACAGAGAACAAACCAGCATCTCTAGAATTCTCCTACAAAGCCCTTGAGTGACTCTCTCAAATATGAGATAACTCTAGGTTGTGGAAAGTTATGCCTTTTTAATCCAGCCAACATCATCCAGAAAGTCTCTGGCAGAGTTGAAATTTCTGCCCACATATCTCAATCCCTAGTCCAATGCCTGGGCAAAGAGAGAGAGAAAAAAATATCTGTATTTCTTAGTAATGCTACCTGTCTTCTCAGTAGCAGAAAAATTGTTCCTTCAAACCAGGAGAAACAGATAGCATAAACTCTTCATATTTTATTAATCAAGGTTCTGAGTTTTGAGGCTTCTGCCTGAAAATGAAAGGTAAGTTTCTGTGACATGATAATTCAAAGTTAAATAAACAACTCACTGGTGTTTAGAAGAAGTTACATTTAAACCTTAATAAGACAGAAAACAAAACATAATAATCAGCAAGATTTTTTCTTTTCCTTATTTCTAAATTGAGGCAGAAACCCTTCACTTCAGTTACATCTGGGAGAACTCTTTGTTGTATATTTATTCCTTGGTAGCTCATAAACTCTCAGCGTCCTTGCTGTAAGTGATCTCCCTCTCCTGGGCCTGGAGGATACTTGTCATTTCTGTGTAGGTAGCAATCTATCTACCTGCTGCATGTTGCTGACTACCTCAACAGGATCTGGGGAAGAGAAGCCCTCATTTATTTATTTGAAACAACTGTAAAGTGCTGTTGGGAAATATCAGATGTATTTCCTTGTCAGATGTGCCCGCACTGAAGGTCTCCTAATGCAAAGCTGGTAATTACCAAAGGTGAAATATCCAACACAAACATCCAACCTACCAACCCAGCACTCACCCAGCATCACCAAATGACACATTCCACGAAAATAATAGCAGTAATAATCAATTTCTCAAAGAAATTTCCTGACAGAAGGCTTGCTTCCCTTGAAGGCAACTGTTAATGGTGTCCTACAAATTCAACATGACCTTCACAAATAATTCATTGGTATCTGCAGCCTAAACATGTAAAGACTGGGAAACTGAATTGTTTTCAGAGAAAATAGTTAGCTCTTGATTTCTGAACTCTGCAAAGATGACTCAGAGGCCTAGGGGGAAGAAATTATATTCAAGCTCCCCAAAATGTCATAGACATAGAACAGTTCATGTCCTGACTCAAAACATTGGGTAGTCTCATCTGCCAATTACTTTAACCTTTTTTTTTGCTGCACCTACCCCTGCATTTATAGTAAGGCCTTTCCAGTTTAAATATTGCAAAATTCTAGGTATGAAAAGTGAGATGCAGCTGTTTGCTGCCCCACTGCCTGATGAACCCTTCCCAGTGAGAGGAGCCACTAGGAAATCCTGGAAGCCCAGCCCAGAGTTGGCAGCCTCTCATCCCCTTCAAGCAACTTCACGGGGGGCTCAGCTTCAGGGATAGGAGCTCCCAGGGGTGCCAGTGGGAGGAATTTGTCCCTGCTGGGTCCTGAATGGAGGACTGATAAATGACAGGCACATACTTTGCATTGAGAGATGAAACCTCCCCAGACTGTCTGGGGCAGCAGTGCTTATCTGGTGTCCTCTTTCCAGACCTCTTGCTGGTCTTGAATGTCAGGCCACTGAAAATGATGTCAAGCCACATATTTGAAAGCAATATGGGTTTATAGTTTCAACAGATGTCTTTTTTTTTTTTTTCCATTTGAATAGTACCTGTTAAGTATCTGTCTCACTACTATCCCTGCAATAAAGCCCAAGCAATTAAATGTTTTCTTGGATGAGAGGCATGAACTAAGCTCTTTGCACTGAGGTGAGAGTTGTCTCCTTTTTGTGTGGCCAAGCATGCAACCAAGTCCCCATCTTTGATTTAGATTTAGATGTAAATTCAGCTAAAGTAACACTGGAGATCAGCCAAAGTCTCTCTAACACCATCTCCCCTGCACACCTCATCCTTGCCCCATAAAAACAACTGCAAGGATCAACCCAAAATCTCACTGGCATTGCTCTGCTCTGTGCAGCCATAGCAGGAACCATGTTTCATTGCCCTGAGACAGCAGTCCAGTGTTCCTCTGACCTACTAGAGGATGGAGAAGTGAATGTAAACACATTGCTATCAATTATCTTTCCTCTCCTCTCTCACACAACAGACAGTTCCCATTTACGTCTATGAGCCAAAATTTCATGTGGTTTTTCTTTTTGTTTTTTAAGTCTGCAGGATTGCTAGAATCTCCCCCAAAGAAAAGAATGTATTTATCAAAATCATGACCACAGAAGTAACTGCAGGCTTTATTCTGAATGGACCCAGTAGGTTTTAAACCATTTTGAAATCATTAGCAGCTAAGGATCCAAAATGTCAATCTCATTTTTCATGGGTGCATAGTGGAATAAATGTCCATTACCAATGATTTTTTTATTATTCCACTGAGAATGCAAACCAGAGGAAAAAAAAAAAAAAAAAAAAAAAAAAAAAAAAAAAAAAAAAAAAAAAAAAAAAAAAAAAGGGATGGGCTAGTAATTTCTTCCCACTTATTCAGTAGCTTTAAGTATTTGATTTTGAGCAAAGTGTAATTGGTTATTGGTATGTGGCAGCAGCAGGACAGTGAGAAAGGGAAGAAAAGATAGCAATGGATTGGAGAGATTTACATAGAGAGAACATGATGGGGCAGAAAGGAGTCTATAATAAACAGGGAAGGCAGCAAATCTAATTAATAATTAGTATAATGATATCAGCTGTAGGCCTTGCTCTGGTGTGCCAATAAATCAGACTCTAAGCCCTGAGAACCTCATGCCTTTGCTTCTGGTTGTCCTGTGGTCTGGGACACAATTAAATGGGTATAAGTATCTTTACCTATACATGCAATTATATATTTATCTGTATCTATATTGTTTATAATCATATCTGTATCTATGCCTATACTAGTCTATCTCCATCTCTACCTGTATTTCTGTCTCTCACTCTTTCTGGATCTCTATCTCCATATCTATCTTTGTCTATGGCAGGGCAAACATTTTTACTTAAAAGTTTACAGAACACAGAGAATGGCTGCCTGCAGGGTAATACAGAAATTTAGAGGAGAAAAACACACTACAAAAAGAAAAATTATGAAAACAACAAATGAAAAACTATACATCCCTGCATTGTCCTCTTCAAAATCAGTTTTTAAATTATTGTTTATGACCAAACTTTGTCTTCATCCTTCTGGTCCTGGGTAGAGTTTAAGCTCCTGGCTTTCCCTACGTAACATATGAATTTAACCTGAAGGGCAACATTATCATTTGACCCGTGAGAGTGTAAGCCTGAAAGATCATCAATTCCCTTAAATTGGTGGCCCAGTCACTCATTTAATGCCTCCATGTCAGCTTGAAATAAGACTTACAGTTTGATAGGTCAAAGTGAAAAGGGAGGATGGGGGGGGCGGAGGGAGAT
>VZRH01000931.1:217568-236877 GCA_013397555.1 Urocynchramus pylzowi
GAGGGGGGGGGGGAAAAAGACTGACTGATTGCCATGGCAATAAAATAAAAATAAAATTAAAAAGAGAAAAAAAAGAGGAAACACTCCTCAGTGAAAGCGTTGTCAAAAAAAATATATATGGGGAGGAGCAGTTTTACAACCTCCTGTAACCCAGTGGTCCTGAGGTATTGCCTTTCACTGTCTACCCAGGAACAGGCCTCTGAGAGGTTGTAAAAACACCATCTATTATTCCAGAGACCCAGGCATCGTCTGAAGGGGCTGTCTTCTAGGGAGAGGCTTTGCTCTCTCCCTGCACATGGGGCCCAAGCTGAGAGCAAAACCTCAGAGAGGGTGAGTGGGGTGCTTGGACCCCTCAGCTCCACTCCTGGGGTCCCCACAGAGTCCTCCAGCCCTTGCAAGGTGTTGCCAGGGTGCTTTGTGGATCCAGCTGCAGTGCTGACTTCTGCCTGCATCCTTTGGATGCAAAATACACCCAGGCTCTCACTCATCCCCTCTCTGAATCCACTGTCTCTTCTAGATTTGTTTATCCTTGCCCCCTGTCCCTGGTTGGTCTTTGGTCATTTCTTTTTCTCCCTAATTCTTAATGGTCTATGCTGAATTTCCCATGCTTGTTTTGGTTTTTTTTTTTTTTTTTTACACAGCAAGGAAAATTTTCTTACAAAGTGTGTTGAAGAAACTCTTCAAGACCTATCAGGCTGGTTTATATAGACAAAATAACCAAAAAGCATCAAGGACACCAGCTCTGGAAACCAGATCAAGCCATTCACATCCCCACAGAGACGAGATAATAAAAACATATGCACTGAGATAGATTTCTCTTACAAGGACCCCAGGAGGTGGTGAACTCTTGGTTCATCCAGAAATCTGACCACAGCAAGCTTGCACTGGCCTTGTCCTTCTCCCCCTTCCTTCACTGTAAGATGCTGTCAGTTTCCACTCTTACAAAGCTCATATTTCAGGCTTTTTTTTTGTTTTTGTTTGTTTGCATGTTTGCTTGTTTTATCTAACAGTACTTATGATGGAAAGAAGACTTTCGTTGCAGTGCTGGTGTCTGGGACAGGGACAAAGCAGGACAAGTGGTTTCACCCTCATTCCCTATGTCCTGTGTTTGGACCACACTCAAGGTTCATCTTTACAAATGAAATCCCCCCATCTAGTTTTCAAGCCTACAGGCCAAGGTGTGTACATACTCATCACACTATCCCCATTGCTCAGTGTCCCCATTTTAATGGGTTTGCTTCCAAAAAGGCAAACAATCCTAAACGGACTCCTGAAAGAAGCAAAGCTTAGTTGTCATGACTGACACTTTCTAGGTCCTGCTTCTCCTTTTGCTTTCCAAAAATGTGCATCCAAGGAAGGACAAATATCATGACAAGGGTGAGAGCCCTCCTACAGATGTATCTTCTCAATTGTGTCATGATCTGAGACTTAGGGATTTTTTAAGTATTATTATAAAATCCTCAAGTGCAGCAAGTTTTCAAGTAGGTGCAGCCAGCTACAGTTTCTGTTGTGGGGAGCCACTTGAGATCTTCAGTGAATGAATCCATCAGCTTTTCCTTCTTGGACACGGAGGGACCATGGCCATAGGATCTCAGGTCACAGATGGGGCCCAGCAAGTACCTTGAGCCACCCTGGAATTTCAGAAATTTGATGGAAACTGATAGCACCTGAAGTCTGTTTTGTTTTTTTGCTCATGTTCAGGTGCCTCTTGCAGCACTGGTGTCCTCATTTCTCTGGCCCTGGGGTGGATTAAGCCAGCTGACCCCACACTTTGGGTCAGAGGTGGGGGAAGAGGGAAGACCCAACTCCCACCAGCCCTGTTTATGTGGTAATGGAAAGCTCTTAGCCATGTCCAGTGTAAAAAGTGCTCCATGATCAAACAGGGCCTTGGCACTCTACCAGGCACTCAAGTGTGACCAAGCATCCAGCCTCCTGCTGCAGGAGATGGGTCAAATTTACAGCCTGTCCTCCCCTTCCACAGCCAGGGACCTTGGAGAAAAAGGCAGCTGCTCCTTCCTGGAGTGCAGGGCACCTGTTACTTTCTGTCCTGATCAATGGCCAGAGGATTCTGGGCATAACAGAGCCCAGCCCAGTCCCTTGGGCAGCACCCCAGCCACAAAGCACCAGTTCAACCACAGATCTGGCAGTGATTGAGGAGGGGGATACATGGGGAAAGGAACATGGAGACAGAGACTGCCAAAGTGATGGAGAGAGGAATCAGTGTCAGATTGAGTGGGACCTGGAGCAACCTGATCTAGTGGGTGGCACTTAGTGGGTGATTCTGTGATCCTGCTGGCATCCCTTAAACTTCTTTTCAGTGACTGCTTTGTTGCTGCCTGCCAAGACAATGATCAGAAGTGGGAAGGATAAAAAAACCCCTGTGAACTCATGTATTTTTCTAAAATTCCAGTGATCTGAATGCAGTGATTTGGAGTGGAGCTGCAACAAGATGCATGGGACACACAGTAGGATCTCTGCCCCTTTTCCCTTTGGACCACACTCAAGGTTCATTTTTACAGAGGAGCAAAGGGATGAGCCCTGCTGGAGCAGGGTTGAAATAGATGAACTGATGCTCTTCCCCTCCCTTTACCACTCATCCACTAGGATGCTGTATCTCACTTGTTCTGCAAAGTGCCTCCAGCAACTTCCTTCCCTCTGCTCTGCACAAAAGCTATATCCAGCGTGAAATTATTTCATCACAGTTCTTTAATTTATTTGCTTAGGCAGCCAATTTTGTCTTCTTGTCTGAAGATCAGAACAACACCCATCCCTTTTCTTGTGCCATTTAATCCTAAATTTCACCTTCACTACATGGGGCCAAATCTATTAAAACATATTTGTAAAGTTTGATCAAATAATCAATTTATAAACATCAGTATCTTTAAAATTCAAGAACAACATAAACACAGCAACCAATAGGCTTCCTGAGAGTTATGTGGTCTGATGAGGGTTTTCTATAACAAGCCATCATATAAAAGCACCTAGAGATGTTTTTTTCTTGAAGCTCTTTTTATACAAACTTGTATCCTCATCCAGTAAGGGCATCACTACTTACACATGACAGCTGGCAAGAGTTGCCAACATATAAACTCAAGAAGAGCCACTTTGTCACATTCACCTATATAAATGCTCAGTTCGAGTCATTTTGAAATCAGTAGAGGATAATTACTGAGGCATTTGTTAACACAAGAAATTCATTAGTACAAAGAAGCATAGAACCATAGAACATCTTGGTTGGAAGGGACCTTCCAGATCCAGTTCCACTTCCTGACATGGGCAGGGACATCTTCCATTAGACCAAGCTGTCCAAAAAAACTTCCAGAAATGTGGCATTCACAACCTGAAAATCTGTCTTTCTCCAACTCCTCCTATCTATTTCAGCTCTACAAAGGTATTGATGACTGGGAACAATCCCCACAAACTGAAACAAATCAAACAGGGAAAGCAAACAAACAAAGAAACAACCTGGGACAGTTGAATCATAACACAATTTGTCTCAAGTAACTCTTCCTGTCCCTTAAAATAATTAAATTTCAAGACACAGCAGTCCTTTCCACTGCAATTTTCCATCTTGGACCTTGGTGAACAAAGAATGGGGAGGCAATCAGAAGAATTAAAGAGCATGCTAAGCATACAAGTCTAAGCATCCACACTCACATCCCAGAAAAAAAAATAAAATAGAAGAAACCTCCTCAAAAGAAAATATAAATACAATACAAGGGGGAAAATATAAATACAAAAAAGTATAAATACAATGCAATACAATAAAATACAAGGAAACAGAATTTTATAGGTCTAGTTGCATAACTATAAGTGTATGCACAATTCCCATTCCTGAACAGAAAAAATCTGCCAGGAAGGCACCTATCTTTACAGATATATATTGAATTGTCTAAGCTTTTCTGGATTGCCTGCTTGTTAAGCAGTTTTATTAAGTGCTCTTATGTTTTCATTCTGCCCAGCAGCTTCCTCTGTAATCCACAACCATGGTATAAAAATGTGACAAGCACTGAAATATATAAGTAAACATTTTACAGAGCATAGTCATGTGAAATAATTTGAATGATACTGCTCTTACAAGAGAAGCCACATTGGATATCTGATAACAGCAAGGGCCAGCATGACATTATCACTAATAGTATTAATAATAGTAATGGGAGTATGAGTGGGATTGCTGTGACTATTGTTATTATTATTAGTGTTAAATTCCTTTCCTATCATTTACAAGATCACTAAATCACAAGTTTATTTATGGATGCTTTCATTAGATACAGAATACCACAATGCAATCCCAACAATCCCAGACAAAGAGGAATTGCAGATCTAGATTTAGGGGAATACTTTTCACCTTAGGCCCATCTCAGAAACTTCTGTGTCTTATGAGATATCCCAGATATATAATCACAGGCTTGCCAGACCAGTAACCAGGACTGGGATTGCTTTTCACTGCAATGAGAGACTATTGCTTCTGATGAAACCCATTTATGAGTTTGGTACCTACCAGTGATGCTCACCAAGCAAGATGAACTTTTGGGAAAGCAGGAGTTGGTGTCCATTATGAGGGGAGGAAACAAAGCCTGAATCCTCAAAGCTGTTGACTCTGAAAATGTCTCTTTTCTTAAGGTGGGTGCAACCCAAGGCAGGCAAACTCATGCATCCAAGACCACACTGGGCATGGTTTCATACTGATGAGAGATGCTGCAGGGCAGATTTCAGATTTATACCTCACACAGTATTTTTCTGTGACACCTTTGATTCAGAGAAACTGTTTCACTCCCAAGTGCATGCCAAGAAAAATATGGTCCAAGTCATCTGGCCACTATATTTGATCACCCACCTCCCTTTTTAACTAATGGGCTAACACACAGCCTCTGCTGCTGACCAAAGGGCATTCAGCTTAGAAAACACTAATGCGTGAAAACGTCTGCAGGCTGACTACGTGAACAGCAATATACATTTTTAATTTGAATAATATGCAGTGTTTACCATAATTAGACAGCACATTAACATGATTAAACCAGCGCTGCAGATCAAAGTGGCAAGGCACCCGTCTCGAATCCGAAGCCTTTATTGCCGGGAGAACTGTGTTGTGCTTGTCCATTGAGTGACTGCTTGCCCTGCCCTTTTGCAGTGTGAGTTTGAAGCTGTCATTGGAGGGGGGCAAAATTTTCCCTGACAAGCAAACAAATCCATTAACATGTTAACAGGTCTTGCACGTACGTGTGGAAAATATTAAGGATGCCTTGTACAGCAGCATGGTTAGGAGGGTAGTATTTATTCCAAGACAACAAAATTCTCAACTTTTACTATGGGAGGCAATGCGCTTTTACCTATCCTGAAAAGGCTGGAAAGGAATTGATTTTCAACAGTAGTTAAAATAACAGAACTAGGAATAAGCAGAACTTACTGCTATTTTTATCTGCTGGTTGTTGATCTCTAACTTTAGCATCCATCAAATGGCCGCAATTATATTGCTATGTGTGATTGCTTTGTGTACACCCTCCAAGTACTCCAAATCACAGTCTGCTCTCCTACTCGTTGCTGGGAGCTTTGCCATTGATTTTAATCAGGCCAGAACTTCACCCTTGTTTCAGCCAGCAGAAATCCTGGCAGCAGACTTTTTCTCTGAAGCAAGCCAAATGTGATGGAAAGTGGAAATGATGGCAAATGGGCACAAAGGCTGCCCACACATTTAAAAGTGGGACTGTCCAGTTGTGGAGCTTTTAAGGATGTCGGCTGCTTTTATTTAATTCTGTGTGTTGCAGGAATGTGAGCATGGTTTTCTTTAGAGAGATGGCACAGAGAGATGTGTTATAGACACAGAAAGGAAAAAGATAATGATCAAGCTTCAAGTAAAAGTAGAGGGTGATTCATAAATCCTTTCAGTTCATACTTTCAGTCACAATATTTTTTTTCTCATTACACCAGATAAGCACCCTTGCTTTTACACATGAAGGAATTTGGCAACAAAAGTTATTCCAAAATACAGCAGCTGCAGTGCATTAAGAGTGCTCTAACCATTAAAGGGCATCTGGAACATCTCAAAATTAGTATTGCATCAGGCCACAGGCCACAGAGATTTCAATACAATGGGCACACTTCAATTCATTCCAGCTTTAGCCGTGTTCCAGCACAACGTCTAGTGCTTAAGACTGGGGAAGCCCTTGCAAGCTGCACCAGTTTTGTGACTGTCAGGGAATGATTTTCAGCATGTAATCTTCAAAGCAAAGTGGAGTAACCCACAACACAGCAGCAAGATCATATCTTAATTTTTACAAATGCTTTGCTTATGACATGAGTGCCTAAAGTCAATAAAATGTCCTTCTGAGCAAGGTGTGATAAAAACTTGCAGGGCATCTTACAGAGTGTGAGCTCCAAATGCCTGAAGCAAGCACAAGGTGGGACTGACACAGAGTATAGAAGTAGAAGGAACATGATGACAGCTGTAGATGTTGTTTCCCCCTGACATCTTGGTCCCATTCAGCCTAGTTTAACAGTGGGGTCATCTGAGGAGGTGGGAGTTGAAGACAAAGAGAGGATTAGGTGATGGAGAACAGACAACACCAGCTCTTCTATCTTCTGCCATGGCTTGGGGCTAGGGGAGTCTGTGTGAATGGATATGGAAGAGGAAAGAAAAAATTATGTGTGTGTGCTGTCAGGCATAGTGGAGTGTGTAACTATGAGGTTTACAGAGTCATTGCTGTGGTGAAGTGTGTTGATGCAAGTTAAGAAATCTCTATGAGATAATCTCACCTAAGGGTTGGGTTTTGAAGCAGAAAGATGAGAATGGGATATTTGGGACTGTCCTACATGAATCCATACCCACTGCCAGGAAAGATGGGTGGTTCACCACATTCTTCAGCAGTGAAATACAATAGTGAGCCCTTCAAATAATCTCACTCTCTGCATATAGGAAAAAAAAAGGGCTTAGAAGACCAGAAAAAAAACCCCAAAACCATAGTGGTTTATTTCTGCCTTAAATCTTTTCTGTCATTCCTAGAAAACCAAACATAACCCTTCCAATGGAATTCAAGGGGATACAAGACCTGAGCTCTGCTGGTCTCTTTTGAAGACTTTTGATAAAAGGATGATAAGAGCAATATAAGAGAGATAGGGAAAGAAATACAGATCACAAGATAAGCACAGTTTCAGCAAGGAAAGGACTCTAGGTAATATTTTCTCATGTCTCAGGGCTTTTGACAAGAAGAACAAACAATTGCTATAAAAAAAATCCAAAATTTAATCTCTGTTTCTCTCAATTTCCAGCTTTAACTGGTGTTTTCCTTGCTTCCAAGATGAAGAAATTAAACTAATCCAGAGGTTATCTGTGTGCTCCCACAACATACAGGGCTGGGACATGCAAGGGTCAGTCATGATGGGGCTTTATGCTTGCAAGGGCCAAATATTTCAGCAGGAGGAGATGATTCTGGATACTCCATGTTCAACACGGTGGATGCTGTCAAATCCCAGAGGACTGAACGTGCACTGGAGGATCCAAAGGCACCTCCCCATCACAGCACTGCACTCACTCTCTCCTGGAAATGTGAGTACAGAGAAGCAGGGCTTTCCCAAGCCTGACTTCAGTGCTTGGAGGCAGAGCAGGAAGAGGAAGGGTGGATTTATTTCTCTGAACTGAATGGCTGCAACTCCACTTTCAGCATTTCAAAGTGCGTCTCACTGCAGCTGACTGTGCAGATGTAAAAAAATTAAGCTAAGGAGTGAAGTGGCTTCATTTGTGAGGCTGAGCTGCTGGCCCAGCCATGGTGGTGGAGCTGGCAGCAATGCTCTGCTGTGGCCATAACCAAGGATGGCACAGTATCTTCCATGGATCAAGCTCCAAATCCCTCTCCATGGCACTAAACTCACACCAGCTGGTAGCAACACTGAACCAGATGTGTCTCCTTACCCTTATAAAAGTCCCTATATTGAGGAGGGATGTTGCTGAAGGGATCAGCAGTGCCCCTGGGACAATCCCTGCTGTTGGAGCAGCACCAGCCTCACAGAGATGAGATCCCTGGCTGTTTATGCTCTCCCTACCCTCTGGTGAGATGCCACTGCATAATGACTTACTCAGATCAGCACCACCTTCACAGCCCAGGGTGGCTCGAGGCGTAATACAATATATATTCCATGTTTGTCCCCCAGGCCTCGGAAGTATAGATCATTTTTAAAGTGGCTAAGGGTTGTGACCTATCTCCTGGACTATAAATCTAAGAGGACAATGTACTCACTCTGCTTCCCTCCTCATACACTAGACAAAAAAATGATTGTCCAAAGACTGAACGGGAGGGGAGTGTGCAGTTTTACTCCACAGGCTGCAAAAGCAGCTATCAAAAATGATTAGAGCTTTGAAAAGGGGCTCTAATAAGAGTTTACCAATAATAATGATAATAATAATAATAATAATAATAATAATAATAATAATAATAATAATAATAATAATACATGCAGTCATTTCCCACATAGCCTGGGTTTGCTGGGTTGTGTGTATTTTCAGTGAATTTGGAAGGACTAGAGATAAGAGAGAAAACAAAGCTACAGTATTCTAGATCTCTTACAGATTATAAAGGAGAAGGAAAATAGAGTCTGATAAATTGGATCAATCCCTGCCCTGTGTTGCTGTAGGGTTTCTTATGACCCTGAAGCCTTTAAATGGTTTCTCATAAAAAATACTGGTTCATGTAGGTCATTGCACATATGAGCAGATGATTCTCTCTAGCTCTGGCCCAAATGTTTTGTGCAGCCATAAACCACCTGGGACACCACACAGGTCCTGTCTGTACACATTAGCTGTATTTAAATCTGCAGGATCAAACAGCAGTGAGGGAAAAGTGCACACTCCTTTTCTCCCAAAGAATCACAAATCTGGTGCTTTCGGACTATTAAACCCACTTCACTTCCAAACTGTCACTTCCTATGATACAAGAGCCTTGGGCTTTCCCTCCCAGCAAGGAAAATACAGAAGACTGTCTGAACTTGTGGGCACTTTGGGCATTGCCTTCAGCATCCCTGTGGCTTGCCAGGTCTTCAGAGTTCTTTAACACCTCTGCACTGAGCTGCACTGCAGCCCTGTGATGCTCCTCTGTAAAGCCTGTCAGGATAAGCACACCCCTTTCAATACCAGTGCTCTCCCAGCTTAAAAATAGCAGCAAAGGGTTGGAGGCGGGGAGAAAAAAAAAAAATATTAAAATCCAATTTCCTAGAAAGGCTTCTTCCTCATTCAAGGAAGAAAAAGAACAGGCTCCTTTCTAGCTTTTCCAGCCCCAAAGAAGCAAGATGAAATGTCACAAATGATCTCTCCAAGCTCTTTCTCCATGAAGGTTAACAGAGGAATAGACTCTCCTGTTGTGTGCACAGATGTGACACACATGGATAATTTTTTTTCAGTCCAGGCTGCAAAAGAGGTTTTGAGGACTGTTTGCTGGATATGCAGGTTTTGCCTTCAAAAGCAAAACTTCAGGGAGGTGTGAGCTCAGAAGGGGGGATGCCATCACAAATTTTAAACAGCACAAAAGCACAATTGGGTGGGAGATAGGGTGGAGCAGAGGGATTAAGGATGGAAATAGAGGAAGACCAGGGCAAAATATTCAAGGTATGACTATAATTGTAGTTTTTTAGCTGCTGGTGTCAGCCTCTTACCACACATAAATCAACACAACCCCACTGACTTGGGGGAGCCCTGCCAACAGGTGCCTACAGGAGAAGTGTCCAAATCCAGACTAAGACCACATCTCCCCTTGGAGCCAGATCCACAGACCTGGCTAGCCAGTGGCAGGATGCCCATGGGAGTCGTGGCGCCGGGTGAAAGAGCCCAGGAGAGCTCCCTGACCTAAAAGGAGCATCTGTGCAGGAGCAATGTCCATCTGTCTGTCCATTGAGCAGCACATTCTGTCCTGGCTGTCAGACACAGCCCTGTGTACGTTGCTGCTCGATCTATATTTAGCCCCTGATGTAACTAAAGTCAATAATATTCCATTAGGGCAGCTGCTCCCGGCTCCCGAATAGGCTTTCCTGCGGCGGCTCCACCTACGCATGTCAAAAATCTGGACATATACAGCAACAAAACCTTCCCGTGTTTATATACACAGTGGTACAGTTTTGAATAGAAAATATACGACTGTTAGCATAGCTTAACAGCCTGCTCTATAACAGTAGCAGCCCTTTTTCCTACAAGAGACATTGATTCTCCTTGTCCAGGGGGTGAGTTTAAAGGGCTTAAGCTTCCCTGCAAGTCAATATTGGCCTTTCCCTTTTTAGGGTATGTTTCTGCATTGGAGCATTCCTTATCTCTGCTGCCGATGACGGGTTTGGTGAAGGGTTTTGTGGTGTTTTCTGGGAAGGAAGACGTGCTCATGAAAAAGAAGAGTCGCTTTCCAAATCCCACACTTAAGCCTGTAAGAAGTTTACATCTGGTGTTTTGTGTTTCTTAAATAAGGACCTGAGCCAGGCAGTGCATGAATATTCCTGCGTGATTGCTTTTCCAAAGGAAAATTCCAGTTTAAACATTTTGGGTTTCCTTTTACTTTTGCTATGAAGTGCTACAGAAGGAATTGCAATGCAAAGCACTAGAGAATTGCAACTCTCTTCCACAGCCCAGGGAACTGCAGGAATTATGGGGATTCCCAAGATAAAGAAAAGTTAAAGGTACAGATCTGAGATCACAAATGGGAAGGGGGGAAAATCTCATATAGGCTCTGCAAAAGACCCATGTACCCTTCTACATGTATGTAGTGAAAATGCATATTTTATATACATACATATGGCCATATGAATACAGAGAAAATACATTAAAAAGGAAAATAAAGAAAGGTTGAGTAAAAAAAACATTCAAGAAGTACAACTTCTTGACCCAAAGTTAGTACTGCCAGTGTTCAAACCATTGGCCTTCATCATGTGTGTTAGAAGGGCACAAGCAACCTCTGTTAGCATTTCTGAGTAAATATAAATATTTCTTCCACTAGCAAGGCACATTTGGGAATACAAACTGATAACTTGAGAGTCTGCAGACATGTTGCCATTTAGATCAGTGGTTAAAGCCAAGCCAACCATTTATTAAACAAAGTCTATTCCCAACAGACAGCTAATAGTTTTTAGGAAATGAACAAATGCTTCTTCATTTTGAAAGCTAAAAGTTTAAATTAAACATTATAAAGGATGCAAATTAACCAGTATTTTTGTGCCTCCAGAGAGTTTTGGGTGTAATGGAAAAGTTTCCTTAACCATCAGTGCAGAATATTAAAAAAAACCATCTCCAGTCCCATGAGGACTACAGTGAAGTCATACCTAAAAGGGCACCTGGATACTCACATGTGCTCCCTGCAGCCATGCACGTCACCACAGGGCTGTGATGACACAGCCCCCACTTGTTTTTGGATGCCACTGATGAAATGGTCCCATCTCTGCAGACCCGGACCTCAGCAGGGGCAGTGGCTTTGGGAGCAGCACTTGTACTAAAATCAGCCACAACCTGATGGAAGAATCACTTTTCAGAATCACAGGATGGTTTCTTTCCAAACCTCTGGGCACAGAGACCTAAATATAAAGAATTTGCTCTCTCTGTCTTCCCATGGAGAGCAGAAGCACTGATGACAATGACAGAGAGAAGCCACCTGCCAAGACCTGGCTGAGAATGTCCATACCTGGGATCAACTGTGTACCACCCTCCCAGGAAACAGCATGGGATTTGTAACATCCTTCTCTTCTCAAGAGCTGTGCTACTACCCAGTGGGTCAGAGGATGTGTCTCCACTGGTGATGTGGAGTGACCCCCAGATTACCCACCTGAGAGCTCAGACAGTGGGGTGACACTAGAAATCCTTGGCATGAAACAGCAAGACATGAATTATCTCAGCCAGATCAGCTAAAGAAAAAAAAAATCACTTTGTACTTCTCAGAATTATTTCTCTAGAAATTCATTAGCATGGACTAAACCCCTTGTGATGAGGGTGGTCTCTGAAGGAGGAGGTCAGCATTAAACTACAGGAAGTCTGTAATTTTTCAGGCAATCTATTCACTTGGTTTGCAGAAAAAGATACTTGGAGATGTGTAAATTCTGAGAAATGTATTCCACTGTACAATGGCATTGCTCACATTTAACAGGGAGAAAGAAAAATGTTCCCTAATCCTTTTAGAAATGTAAAATTTCCAGGTTTAAAAATTCAGGATCAAAGCAAGTGCTTCTGGTGATGCTTGCAGCAGAACAATAGACCAGAACAGAAGGAAACTCTATTTTCTTTATTCAGGTAAGAACCTCATTAAAAATCAATAGGCCTAATTTATCCCTGATAACATTCTGTTGAAGTCTGTACATTTACCCTGGGGATTAATTTAGCCTAATGGGTCTTCATGCACAAACAACACAGGCAAGGCTTGATTCTTGGAAGTTACTGCATAGCAAATGCTACTACAGGACTTGATGCTATCACTGGAGAAGACACAGAGGGCTGAAGAGTCTAATAGGCTCAAAGCCCTTGAATAATGTCCAAATACAGCCTGTGGTGAATAAATGTTTTAGGGCCACTCATATATCAGCGTGAATCAACTTTTTAATGGATGCTGCTAACCATAAAATGACAGAACTGAGATCAATTTATACATTTCAAAGGAAAAAAGAAATAATAAAAAAAAAAGAGATGTGTGATCTTCCATCCCTTGTGGACATGGGCAAAAGTGAGTCATCCTGACCTGCCATGATCTTTGGAAGGAGATATTTCTCTCCAGCCCTAGAAAATGAGCATTTGCCTTGCAAGGCTCTCCTCTAGTATGAAAAAAAAAAAAATGAATAAATAATAAAAAAAAGACCACTAAAGAGCCTGGTTTCACTGAGAATACGTGACAGTGAATTAGTGGCCCTCAGGTGTCGGTATACAGGCCAGCGAATTAAATTAAGCTCTTTGCTGCTGTTCTAATGTAGCAGAACTAATGCAGTCACGGCTCAGCACTACAGCTTCTTAAATGTGGGCACTGCTGCTGCCACGGGGAGTGGAACCTGCTTTCCATCCCCTGGGGAGGCCGGCTGGAGTCAGCAAGCAACCCCAGGAGCTGTGACATAACGTCTGAAGGCATGGGCAGGAGGAGGACCAGGCAGCAGAGGCAGCTCCAGTTCCAGCCCTAACACCATTAGAGAGGAAATCAAGTCCAGTGGCTTTTAAGCACAGTCTGAGGGAGCATCACGCTGGGAGACTGAAAAAAAAAAACCCCAACAGCAAAATCCCAACAGGGCTGCAGTAACCCTTTCACTTCCTCGGGGAGAAAAAGGCATTGCTTGGAAAGTCATGAAAAAACCTTCTCCATATGGCTGCAGCTGCCATGATGGTGATCTAAGGAGGGTTTGTCTTGAGAACATTGGATGAACCCTTTAAAATTGCTGGTGCCAGAAGAAGAAAAGGGAAGGGAAGGGAAGGGAAGGGAAGGGAAGGGAAGGGAAGGGAAGGGAAGTCTGTTTCTCAATACTGTGTTCCCACATATTTTGTGCTTCCCTGTCTGTATCTTTCACTTTCCTGCTCCTGCCCCTCCCATCACCCTTGCTGAACAGTAGCAAGCTGGGCAAATATTAACTATGATAAGAAATGATTAATGAATTATCAATTGCAATCAAATTGCATAATGCAAAGAGCTGGATGGCAAGAAAAAATACTGGTTGCTGTATTTATGTTATTATATTGGAGAGAAGGTGGAGGCAGAGAGTAAGTTAAGAGGCTGCTACATCTGCTGCAGATCCTGAAACACATCTTATACTCTGGCAATGCCAGGTAACTCCATGGCAAGTTGACCGTAGATAGTCATGCAAAACTCTGTGTTTGATTTGCATGTAGCAGTCATTCAGACAGTGCATTAAAAAATCACATTTTTGCCTAAGCAAATGAAGGGCAGAACCACCGATGGAAACGACTCGTGCACAGCTGGGCTGCAACAGCACGTGCCTGGAGAAGAGCAGGGCTCCTTGGGCAGGAGGCTCAGGTTTGATCCACTTTCATCAGCAGTATTTCCAGCTGGTTAATGAACAAACTCTGAAAGCTCCTCATAAGGCAGTCAAGATATTTTCCCTGAGAAAAGCCAAAGCCTCACAATATCAAGAGCTGCCCTAACAAGTTCCTCCAAGGGTAAACTGCAACTAAGAGGTGATAAGGTTGATATTTTCCAATGATGTTGCTTAAAATATCCAGCAAAGTCAATAATGATGAAGACAACCACTAATTTGGATTACCACATTGAGGTGTAACTACCTGACATGAAAACTTTCATGTTTGAAAACACGGGCCTGAGCCATTTGCTTGTGGTTAAATAGTGGGTAAGGAGCAGACCTGTGCTGGTTTTAGGATCTGACCACTAAAAACAAGGTATGGAAAATGCTGAAATAGCAGCGTGGGCACAAGAACTTGCCCATCTAACTTCCTGAGAGAGAGCTGTTCTCTGGAAAAGGGCAGGGTTCTGTGTTAAAGTTAGTCAGAGAAGCATGGAGACTCCTCTGTGGTCCAGGTGCTCCCATCTGGCTCTGGAAAAGAGAAGTTTGCCACTTGTCCCTTCTCACTCCCTCTGGAAACACAAGTGCCAGCAGCTCAGCCACTGACTTCTTTTACATTTGGACACAGATGACTTTGAGTGGCATATCTTTAACAGCTCTTGCTTTTCTAGTTAAGCATTAATGTTTAACGAGATCAGCCTGCAGTTGCTCGTTAGTGTGCAGTGCTCCAGCTAATTAATACATCACTGGGAGAGCCAGTCTGGGAGAGAGAGCAAGTGCATTCCTGAGGCATTTCTCAGTCTTTAGAAAAGAAGGGCAGGGGTGGGGGGGGGAAGAAGGTAAATTTGGGCAAAGGGCTCTTCAGAGAGGATGAATAAAAGGAATTGAGCCCTCCAAATGCTTGTGCAGCAATGCTGAGCTGACTTTCTGTGAAGAGGATGTCTCTCACCATGCCACCATCCTCCTGATAAAAGATGAGTATGTAGTCCACAAGAAGCAGAGCTGGCAAGGCAGCTCAAGTGTCACAAAAACACATCAGACCTGACAGCCACACACATTTTCCAAGCAAGGAGAAATAAACAAACCATCTTCCCATTCCCCTGCATCCCTGCTAATTTCTCTAACCAGCTCACCTCCCGCAATGGGGGTCACAGGGAGATCAGGAAATTCTTGTCAGCACCTGGCTTGAGGCTGCTCCACCACGCTTGGTATGGCTGATGCCTGCTCAGCAGGCAGGGATCAGGGTTTTTTTTTTTTGTTTTTTTTTTTTTTAAATCATATGAACTGCTGCTAATTCTCACAAATGTAACGAGTTTCCCATCAAATTTCAATTTATTGCATCCACAGTCCTCTTGCCTGCATCAGGCGATGATTTGTCGGCCTCACTGCTGAAGATAACATCTTTAAAATGCAACTCCAGTACTTTCTACTATTTCAGAATCCTGCTGGAAAATTGAAAGACCCTTTTGTGCTTACCTCAATTCAAATGTCAGCACAATTTTCAAACCAGTGAAGTACATTTGGAGCTATTGGATAAAAAAAAAAATTAAAATCTGAGGTCACTCTTACTCCAAATAGTGTGTTAGAGACTGGTGTTCAGGGTTTTTTATAGCTATTTTAGAATGTGAGAATGGAAAATGTACTTTTCTCTTTCTGTAGGAAAAGACAGCTACATGGTGCAAACCATCTATTTGTATGTAATATGGAAGATCAGGTGGAGTCATCAGAGCCACTGAGCAGAAAGTTTAGGTTATAAACATTTGGTCTTGGGAGTGTTGGAAGGAAGCAGAGAAATGGGTCAATGTATGTATCGCAGATTTAGGAAGAGGACCCAGCTTTTAAAAAGAATGTGTCTTGCAGCTGCTGACATGGAAGAGATAATTATTTGCTACTGAATCATACATGATTTAGGATTAAAAATCATAACTATATGTGAGCCACTACCAGCAGCATTATAACTGGAGTTGCTAATACTGCTAAATTCAAAACGTTTGAGAATCGTGGATCAGGCTCCTTAAAAACTGAATTAAAAACAGGCAAATTAGATTCTATTTATGTGCCTTCTGAGTTTCAGGGACTTTATAATTTATAATTTTATAATTTAAGCCTCATCACTCACTGATACTGAGAAAAAATAAAATTTAAAAAAAAAAGGGGAGAAGGAAGAAAAATACAAACCGCTGCACACCTCATGTCATAACATTCTTAAAAACCACAACAGTTGGCTATGGAGGTATCAAACAAAAACTCATGCAAACCAATTGTTTTTCCACCTCTGGATCCAGCTGAATGCTAAGTGGAGAACATATGTAGGATGTCAGTATACAAATGTTGATGTTTGGGCAAACTGAAATGAACAGGGAAAATTAGGAACTTCGGCAGAGCAAGAATGCAAAGATTTTCACTGCTACATATTAAATGTGGAAAGTAAATGGAAATTGTGTTCCACCACTTTTTTCATTGCTGGTTAAATGTTGGTGGATGCAAAAGGAAAATTTGCTACTGTCATTGGAGATGAAGAGAAGGAGGGAAGAGAGAGAGGAAGAGAAGTCCACATCTCCAATAGGGGACAGCTGGAAACAAAGTAAAATGGATTCTTCAGTACAAAAGAACATCTTCACTTAAGCTTTGCTGTGAGCATCCTTTCCACAGCAGTAAGTAAAACACTGGTGAGGGAAAATTCTAACATTCATTGGAAAACTACGTTATTCAAGACAAAAATTTAAGTTAATTCACTTTTAAATCTCATACATTTATATACATAGATATGTTAATGCAAGCTTTGTTTTCAATAGCTATAAGGCCTGAGTTGTTGGAAAAACTGGAATCTCTTATCATGATTGGTAATGGATTTCTCCTGGCACCAGTCTCTGAGAATAGGAAGTTCCTCTACTGCCTCTTATCAGATGAGGAACTCAGAGCCAAGCTCCAGGATGACTCAGCAAGGTTGGAGAGAAATAGAGTTCAAAATTATTTTCAGAGGGACAGCAAAGACCAGATTTAAGCAGGAAACAATTTGGCTCATCATCTTGGGTAGATAAGGAAAAGTGAAAATGAGTACAGAACAAATAACCTCATTATTGTTACAGAAGAACAGCAAGGGCCCTTGTTCAACTGAGATGCCACTGTACAAGGTTTGGAGAAACACAGGTCGAGAGACTTGGAGGAACTGAAAAACAGAAATAGTAATTTTGAGCAAATTACTACTTACTTGTAATGCCCAGCAACTAAGTGTAACTTCTGCAACACCCAGATGGTGTTTACACAGGATCAGAAAAAATTACAACACCACTACTGCCATCAAAACCTGACTAATGGCCATGCTCAGACACTGATAATTTCTGGAATTGCTACCTATCCATGGAGCCAGTGACTTTCTCTTCTGGCAATTGGTTGATAATGAATCAACAGTAACAGTATGAGTATTGAATAAAGCACAAGAATTTTCATGTAATCCTACACACATTAAAAACCAACAAATAAACAAACAAAAAAAAATTAAAAAAACAGCACAACAAATGGATGACTTACTCTTCCACAAAATTCTTTCACAACAATGCTTTATCATCACTTGACATCACTGGAACATGTCCAAGGGAAAACCTAAACACACCCCTAGAAGGACATCACTATGACCTGTGATTGTGTCTACCAACAGTGCATCACACAAAGTCATCAAGTTCTTTGATGTCCTGAAATTGCAACTCTCTTGCTGCCTCCCCTACTAATTTGGGTTTTATCCATTATATTGCTGTTGCTGGAATGATAATAGAATGATTAAGATTGGGCATTAATTTCTGCTCATGCTGACACAGCCCATTATGCAGAGGGACTCATAGAATCATTTAGGCTGGAAAAGATCTCTAAGATCATTGAGCCTACTGTTAATCCAGCATTGGCAAAACCACCACTAACCCATGTCCTCAAGTGCCACATCTACATAGTTTTTAAATCCCTCCAGGGATGGGCAACCCATCCACAGCCCTGGGCAGCTTGTGTGGGCATGGCAAGGATTTCAGTGACGAATTTTTTTCTAATATCTGACCTAAACCTCTCTTGTTGCCAACTTGAGGCCATCTTTTTCGCCTTGTCACTTGTTCCCTGAGAGAAGAACCTGACCCCCACCTGACTACCACCTCCTTTCAGGTCGAGAGCAATAAGCAATGAGCAACCCTGATCCTTCTTTTCTCCAGGATAAGGGCAGCTGGACTGCCACTGCTTCTCAGGGAAACTTTGTGCTAGGGAGGAGAGGAGGCAGCACCCTGGGTAGTGCCCAGCATGTGGAACCACTTCATTTCACAGCTTACCCTCACTTTTAAGGACTGGTGTGCAACAGCACACCTGGAATGAGCTTTTTAAAGATTGAAAGATGAAAAAGTAGGAATCCTCTTCCCAAACGATAAAAGCCAGCACGGTTTTAGCAGTGCACTGAAAATCCCCCTCCTCTGAAACGAGCTCGGTGGGAGTCTGGCGTGCAGTAGGGGAGGCTTCAGCTCAAACACGGGGGGTTGCCACAGCCCAAACAATCAAATGAGGGACTTATCATAGGAAGTGACAGGCAACCTCAGCCCTAAGAGAGGTCATCAGCTCCATCTAAACACTTTCTTTGAAATATATCTGCAAGGGAATAAAAACAGGATGGCAAATGATTCAAGACTAAATACTCCGACATATCCTGCAATACCCTTTGCACTCTCTTTTCGACTCCAGGAAAAGCCAGGAAGCTGAGTAGCAGCCCCATTTCCGTTCCCTTTTCACCTCCCCTCAAGAAGAGTGACTTTTAACCTTATTATTTATATTAGCCTTGCATCTGCAATTAGGCACTGCACAAACACGCGATCCGAGGGAAGTACCTGCCCCAAGGAGCCCACAGATGGGCAGAGGCAGGGGAAGTTTTAGACCGGATGATAACCCCTCTGCTCGATGCCACAGACACAGCCAGTTGTAGACTGGCCAGACCTTGGCTGGGTGACACTGAACCCCTCCTGCGGTGACACGGAGCACACACAGGCCCCTCTCCGCGCTGCCCGCGGTGGCTGTCGCCCATCTGGCTTCCCAGGCGAGGCAGGTCAGGCACGGAGGGGGCGAGCGCATCCTCCCTGGCAGCGTCCCTTTCTGCGGGGGTGGATGCAATTAGCCGGAGTCGTTAGAGCTGCCTTCATGGCTTTGTTAGAGCTGCCTTCGTGCCTTTGTTAGAGGCATCACTCCTCCCATGAAGCCCATTCTGTGCATGATGGGCTCGCTCTGCTCCATCAGGGTTTTACCAAGGCCAACTGCTCAATGGGGACTCAGTAATATGAAGACCAAATACAACCTGAGCAGCAGCTCTAAGATTTTTTTTTTTTTT